>VZTA01025649.1:0-42275 GCA_013398855.1 Mohoua ochrocephala
AAGTGTTTGGACGGATAGATGATAACATCATAGTGATTCAAGACAACACGATAATTTTTGGCTCTCAACACTGAGAATTTATTTCATGCTTTCACCAATATTTAGGAAAATTTAGTATCAATAGTTACTCTTTTATATTAATTTTTGCAATTTAAATAATCTTATAGCATTTGGATATTTCTTTCATGTCTGTAATATTTTGTCATTTACATAATTTAAACTTATATAAGCAAAGAATGCTTTGTTTGTAATATGAGGAAGAAATGCGCTACCAATTTTGAAAAGTCTTCAAAGAACATTCTTATGAAGGTATTTAAAAATCTGTGTTAAATACCTTTGCCATAAAATTTTGCGTGGCTTCTAAGAAGAAAATAATAGAATTTACTGTAATTCAGATGATCAAATTTACCCTTGATTTGGACATATTACACATTGGAAAACACAGAGCCAAAAGGAGGGAAGTGTTACAGCCGGCAGATATTATGCAGACTTTGATGCATTCAAATATGTACTTTTCATAGACATGTTCAGGTTTTTAAACTTCTCTTCCAGATTTTTCAGTTTATCGAGATTCAAATGCAATATGCAGCTCTTTTTCTGCACATTGTTTAATTAATGAAAAATAGTTGCACTACTATTCATAATGAATTAGTATAAGTAGTATTGTATGCTATTCATAATGAATTATAGGATTCATCATGAATCATAATGAAGCCTTTTTTGCCAGCTTACATTGATGGTTTTCTTATCTGATGGATGTACTTTTTTTTCTGCTGTAATTCTGATACATTAGTAGGATTACACATAGTTTTAATTTCATATCATAATTCAAAAAGATGTCCATGTAGTTAGATCAATTATGTATAAGAATCTGGAATACATCTTATGTAATTATATGTCCTTATTCACAAACAGTAATAACATAAGAGCTATTAGCTTAATATATTTTAATCTTATCTCTTATCAAAGATATTTGCTTTTAAGAAAGACAAGGATACTAATGTTTTTCAGTAGGCAATATTTCACTGCTGCATCAACACACAGCTAGCATCCCTCAGTTCAGCTGAGCCAGTTGTACAAATATCCAACACAGCACAACTGCACATGATAACAGCTCGCACCTTCTCACTCAATGTCATGGAGAAGGGATGTGTATCCCACCAACTCTGGGAGCAGGCTGGCCATAACTTCTGTAAAGAAATTGAATCACTAAAGAGTGATTCCAGGATCAAAAACTGTCTTAAAGGCTCGCAGCTGCCTTTGAATGTTATGACTTCAAATGGAATTAATAAGCGACAGTGCCACATACTTCAAAAAACAGACTTGAACAGAAGTCTATACCAAGGCACGTTAAAATCTTGTGATTAATTCCCAGATTATGAGATTTATGAGACTGAAGAAGATGATCCCAAATTCAGAGATGGAAAAATGGTAAATTTTATTCTTGTGTAAGGAAAATGAACTACCATTGATTCTACAGTAGTATCAGTTCCCAAACTTATGGTAATAATTAAGGGATAATAGTGTAGGACTAGTGAATCTTTTTCTTCAAGACTCAAACTGATATTTTATTTCTAAAAGCATAGTTCCATCTGTCCATTTGTCCGTCCATCCATCCATCCATCCATCCATCCATCCATCCATCCATCCATCCCATCTCCTGAAGGATCAGGAAATTAGATGATAAGAAAATTAAAAAGAAACAGCTCACTAGGAACAGACCTGTACATTGAAATATTCAATAATAAGGTTTGTAAATATTCAGGGATTTTACTTTGTGGGACTGAGGCTGGTCCTATAACTGAAGAAAATTAGCTGCTGAAATGGTGCACACTCGGAACACACCTTCCAGTGTGACGTCATCAAAAGGAAACCCCATTCATGTCCTCTGGTTTTCTTGGAAGATGTTTGAGAACAATAGAAAGACTTCACACCTAAAACACAGTCTTCATCTATGGTACACAAAATTAGATACATCCTTAGCTAGCATGATCAGGTTTAATAATGGTGGAGTGGAAAAAAATGAGTCTGTGTTAAGTCAGTGGTAACTATGAGAGTTTCCATCCTTGAAATAAAAGCATAATTCTAATATTTAGGAAGAGCATGGCTACTTTTGGTTTGAGTTTTGTTATCACTAAAGGCTAATAGCCTGATCCATATGAAATAAAAAGTCCTTTATTGTAAAACACTGCTTTCGTAACCTGGAATTTTGGGGAGGTCAGAAAAAAATTAGATTTAAACTAAAAACATGAGCAACAAAGATATCTTTGTGGAGAAAGCAATGTGTCCAGAAAGTTACCAGATAGAAATGACTGGCAGCAGCAGGAAGACCTGAGTATCTTATTATCTGAGTTCAGCAGAATGGATAAATCGATTGCTGCAGCCCTTTATGGTCAGTGTCACAGTTAAGCAAGAAATTAATACGTGTCAGCTGTCCTTTAATGAAAAACATGCAGTACCAGAGGGAACTCTGTTTGCTACCTTACTGGGACCACGTCTAGTACTGATAGGAAAAACCACCACGGTGCTGAATTCGTTACACACCCTGAAATTGCTGCATATGGTTACTTTGCAAATGCTGAAGGAACCTGAAGAGACTCCTTGTAAATTAACACCTGCTCTTATGACTTCACCATGAAACCTGATGAATTATTCCATGATGAGAGTATACCTGGGAATTGCATTCTAAGGTGTGCAGGGGGAATAAAATAAAGGTATGAAGGATCATTTGGACGTGAGTTAGCTGAGAGACTTGTAAATCTTTGGAGCTCAATCTCATGATTCAGTAATAAAATCAAGGTTATTTTTTTAAGCAAGGGTAGTTTTCATATTGAAACTAAATCCCTACAGAGAACCTGTTATAAAATTCTCCTGCGTAAATTATGTGAATCTTCATTAATTCCATTCTTAGTACTAATTATATGATATTTTGGGGATATCCCTTCAGCACTCTGCACACAGTATAAGCAATTTTATGGAAAAAGAAGAGATGAAATCCTGAAAAACCCGTATAAATCAAAGTTTAGTGTATGATGCAATAAGTGCTGCAAGTATTCTACACTCTGTTAAGGTGAAATGAAATGAAGTGGCAGGGTGTGTAAAGCTGCTTGATAGACAGTAGATTATTGTGGCATAATTGACATCAGAATTTGGCCAAATTCACAAAATATGCAATCTCAGATGGGAAAGCTATCCACAGCCTGACACCTCTTTTTGCCTCTTTTTCCATGAAAGATTTCCTTCTGAATCAGAAAGTGCACATTCCTTTAATGATTTTTAGAAGTAGCATTTTCTGTGTTTTTCTACAATCCATTCAGCACAATCTTCTGAATGCATTGAGATTACCTAAAGGAAAGTCACTCAATCAATCACCGTAGATGAGTTATAAAAACTGTCTGTTAACTCCTGATCCATACATTAGTGTCATGTCAGCTACTCAAAACTGCACAGCCCACTTAAAACCTGGGGAGCTATGATGTCTTTCACCAGGTAGCAAAGACAAATGCACATCCGTCTCCACTGATATCTGGCCACAAGTGGATTTTTTCACTTATCTCCAAGTTTTCAGTTAGGTAACAAACAGAGCAACTTTGATTTAACTACACAGTGTCAGAATGTGGTCCGTCCCTTGCTACTGCTTTTAAGACACAGTTTGTTAATTTAAAAAAATAAAAGTAATAAATTGGAACTCAGCCTTTTCATTATCTAATTATCTATTTTTAACTAATTAAGTTTAAAATAAATCTATTTTCCAGCAGATTATATGTCAGCGTTATTGGAAAAATTACAATTTTTTTTTTGCTGTTTATTCAAAGAAAATATCTTTTCATATAAATGTCCATATAATATGTAATTTCAAAGAAATGATGATTAAAAAGTATATTAAATATGCTTTAGTTATAGAATAGCTTAACAATTTTCTATTACTCTTATCTTTATACAAATTTGTAAGGCTAATTCATTCTTAAGGGTATTTCAGGAGGCACTGCGAGAATTTCCATAATACAAAAGGCAAACTTAGCTCCAATTCTCAGCACAGAATTCTTTAGAATACAATATTAACATTTATTCATAATGAAGAGTGAGAAAGATTTTTAAAACGGGTAATATTTTACTTGTGTGTTTAAAATATTCATTCCAAAATTGGTAAAATAACTCTTTGCAGATCTGAATTCATAAAAACAAGAAAAGCTTTTCTTCAGGCCTATACCATACTTAACCATCACGGGAACTTTGAGCACTGTCTTCTAAATCAAGACTTGCATGCTTGCCTTTGCTGACTATTCATTCCAGCCCCTCAAAAACCATGCTCAGCTTCCAGATTTACAAGCCTGAGAAATAATGAAAGCCGCAAACATTTAGGGCAGGAATAAAACATAGATCAAGTTCAAACACACTAGTCAGCTCAAGGTAAAGCAGCCCTATCAGCTTAAAATAAAGTTGATATGGCCCTATCAGTCACATGAACTTTCAGCATAAATTTGATCATAGCTCACAGTGATTCAGATGTTTAAATCAGATTATTTTCCTCTGGTTTATAATACCTCAGCTGTGCTACGGATGTCTTCTTCATTTCAAAAATTGTGATCTGTTCCATCAGCATGGGGAGACTGCTGTCACTGCATATTATTTTCACTGTGATATATCTTACTGACAACATCACCTCCTTTTGATTTACATTGACAGGACCTAAAATACATAAGTGGGATATTCTCCAAGGCATATAATCAATTGCATCTGCTGCATTTCTGGTATTTCCTTTGCCCTGTTTATACCATTACCGTCTCTGCTGAAGCTGTATTATTACTATAAATGTTTCCAGAAAACATGTGTTGGCATCAGCTCACAGCACTGTTTCTACAGCACTAACAATTTAAAACTTCAAAGGAATCTCAGAAGTGTTACTACTTTATTGTTCTAATACTCAAGTTATTGCGATAAATAAGGTAATGAAACATGCGCATCAAAATGCTCTGTAGCATATTCTTGGTTAGTGCAATACAAGGTAATAATGACATGGCATTTTCAAGAACAATTTTAAAAGTCTTATTTTCTTGGAAAAATGGTAATTAGGTATTTTTTACAAGAGAAAAATAAATAGTGCTCAAATACCAAAATCAGCTAACTTCTGGGAAAATGCTGGCGTAAAAATCAATATCCTTTAAAATTGTTTGGGATAATATGACTAACAACAAGAAAAAAAAATATTTTATTTTTAAGGAAATATGTGTATGTGCATTAAGTCAACTGTGTATTTTCTGACATAAGTATTCACATGCTGTTAAATAGCACAGTTGAAAATGAGAGGATTATGTTAAAGATGGACAGTAGAAAATGAGCTGGAAAAAAAATCTGGTAAACTACAGGGAGCTGAACAGTGGAGAGGAAAATCTATGCATAATTTAAATTAAACAACATGGTCTGACATAATTTTGATAAATGTATCAGTCCGAGTACTCTAAAATACCTTAGTTTTTGTTAATGTGCTTATCTCAGGCAAGAATTTATGAAGAATATCTGATATAAATGCCATCAAACTGTTTAACTATGGTATCGACTCGTAATTGTTCCAAATGGTTATAAACAAAAAAAAAACCCCATTAACATCAAATGTGTTCAGGTGAAGAAAGAGAACAGTCAGTGCAATAATTTTTTCTTTTAGGCAGCTGAAGAAATGCTTTGCTGAATCTAGCTAAAAGGCTCTTTCAAGGTGAAATTCTAAAAGAAAATTATCACATTTTCTAAAGAGATCTAATGAGGAGCTTGTTGAAGTTTATCATCGGAAGTGGTATCAGGAGCACTGAAAGATAATGAAGAACTAGAAGAATTGTTGCAGATCATTTATGAGCTGACTACAACTCACTCATGGTAGTACCAAACGTGCCACAAACTCAGCTCTATACGAAACTCCATATGTGTGTGGCCTGTGAAAGTCCAACGCATTAAACCTGTTTTGTTGAATAATGTACATAATTTGTATTTCTTCCAAATCGTCTGGTCTACCAAGATGTCCTGAGGATTTCTTTAGACTAAAAATAAGTCTGTATTAAACTTAATTAAAATTAAATGCCAGAAATTGTTTAAATAACCCTTAATTGACAATTTATCTTATCTTTAAGAAAGAAAATAATTTTTAAAAATCCCATATGTGCTATCATTGTATTAAAAAAAAGCACGGACATCAGTATTTTGAGGTTAGAAGTACATATTTCTTGAGTAATAAAGGACAATTAGTACCTTTTGGATTCTGTGTCTAAATCTGGTCCCTTTTCTTGAACTCTTAATTGAGATTATGTCAGTTACATAAAAATTGTAATTTTGGTCTTATTTAAAGCTCATTTCCATGTAAGAATGAAGGAATTGGGTAAATTGTCACACAGCAGTAGTCATTCTGAAATCTGAAATTATATAATTTCAAGGCCTGATCTACCATATAAATTAAGTTAACATCAAAAGATAGTGGCTTCATGGACAGAGTCATCTTAATCCAGTAA
Organism: Mohoua ochrocephala; assembly: GCA_013398855.1. NCBI lineage: Eukaryota > Metazoa > Chordata > Aves > Passeriformes > Acanthizidae > Mohoua > Mohoua ochrocephala. Next base: position 6,495 of record VZTA01025649.1, read on the forward strand.
GGATTTTTGTGTCATCTAATTCTCTAAAGACAAAATACAACTGCCTGACCAACTCATTTAGCACTTCTCAATGTTAAAGATGCCATTATAGAGGATGCCATTGTATTTAATAATGCACTGCTTATAAATAGCAAAGGATTGCTTTATATGTTCATTTTTTGTGAAAGTGATAAAATAATCTCATTTATTAAATCACTTAAGCTATACTTTTGAGTTATTCATGTTAAAAGTGTGTTGTATTTATATACAAGTATTTGGGGTTTTTTTCTTTACATGTTTTAAGGGTGCAAAATATGAGTTGTTAACAATTCATATTAGTATAGTCTAGGTATGTATATCAGGTAAATATTTTCTTACAAAACTGGTCTGGGCTATTTCAAGATTATTTTCTTAATCTTGTTTTAAGTCAAAAAGAGTTAGATAATAAAATGATCAAAAATAGTTACTTGCTTCAAATACATTATTCTTGAAAATGCCATGTCACTTTTTAAGCTACAATAATGTCTAAATGGTAACTTTTAAAATTCAGAGGACTTTTTATTCCTAGCTCAGTTACACCAGTGAATGATGCCACAATCGCTGTATTAGTTATTATAGTCAAATGCAGGCTCCTGCCTAAAGAGAATCAGTGACCAAAGTATCAAAGTAGCTCACTCTGGGAACACTTATGTTCAGAGTAGATCTGTTAAAACATCACCTTTTTCTGTAAGTGTGAAGGTATTAGTTAAGAGTTTTTAGTCCTACTCTTCTTTAGAATTAACACAAGGATGGTTCAGATCCTGTTCAGATTGTAAATCTTAAATCTTACCTCAGACAAATAAAAAATGTCAAAATATGTGCCTGCCTCCAAGAGGTAGAGAGATACAGGAACAACTCTGAAAATGACTGTATATGAACTCTATAAATAACAGATACCAGGAGCTTCTATGAGGCATTTCTTAGTATGTCATACAGCAATAAATGTGAACCCATCTCCTCTTCATAATACAATTCACCTTCAGCTTTCAGTATCTTCAATTCCTAATTTGGCAAGCTTTTTTTTTTCCTAGGATATTGGATATGATGAAGTTCCAAAATAGAGACTTCTATAAAATTTCTCAAAAGATCTCATTCTTGCATCCTTCAATACTTTCACTTCAAGTGTAAACTGAAATGTAGTTCAAACATGAGTGGGTGCTGGTAAAGAATAGGAAGAACATTTGGTCTATATCATTCCTAGAATTCTGGAACAATTTAAGGAAATGTAAAAATACGGTAACATATTGCAAGAAGAGTAGTGAAAGAAGATGACAGTTCCACATTACAAGAATCTTGGTTTTCCTCTGGAGGACATACATTTTCCTGAACTCCTAGAAGAAAATAGGTGCTTTTAAGAGGTGTCCACAGAGATGGTTTCTGCCACTCACTTTCCCTGGCTGTCTGAAAACCAAGCTTTCCAGATTTCAGGCAAATGTTGCTGACATTCAAAAGCCTCCTCTTGGAAAACAAATGCAGGCAAGGATGAATCAATTACAGATTCATAATAGGATCCACGAAATAAAGCTTTACAATAAATCATAGAATCACAGAATTATAGAAAATCCTGAGTTGGAAGGGACCCACTAGAATCATCAAAGTTCAACTCCTGGAAAAAACCCAACCATCCTTGGTAGAACCATGCAGTGCTAGGCCAACAACTCATCCACACTGACAGCCACAAAAGGATGCATGGTAGGTGGAGTATCTACTAAATCAAATGTCTTACATTTTCCCTGCATTTCCTTTCCTTATTGCTCTGAGATCATGAAAGTAGATATTGACTTCAAAATCATATTTCAAATAGGGAAATTTAAATTGTCTATGATTTTCTCTACCTTTCACAGAATGAACTCAAATTTCATTTCACACTGTGCAAACATCAAGTGAAAATTCTTAAAGCGGCTTTGCTAACAGCTATGCACATTTTTGGATCTTGATTGGCAGGCCTATACTTACAACAATTAACTAAAGATTAAGTTTTAAAGTGGTTATTAAACTTTCCATATAACTTGTCTAGTGTTCTGCAGGGTTTTTTGCATTATTAATATTTAGGAAATTATTTCTTGATGGGGAAATATCTTTTGAGAACTACCTGAGTGCAATTTCTGCAAAAAGTAGAATAGAATATAAATTACATACTTCAGTTAGTAACAAAAAGAGTATTAAGACTGGAAGTCAGACACCCATTATGTATTACAGCTATAGTATTTTCGATACTTAGTTGGTTAACAATTGCTCCAGGAGAATTAACTTCCAGTCAAGAGCAGAGAAATGGCCAGCAACATCTTGTTTTGACGACAAAAATGCACAGTTTCTCTGAAAGAACAAGTGGGAGAAAAGTTTCACACTGCTTTATTAGCCACTTAAGGATAGATATAGATAGTGTTTTAAATGAGAAATTGAAGCATTTCTCCTACGTATCAAGTTTTTAGTGGTGTCAACTGTAAGCCTAAAAGGAATGCCCAGTGGTCTGAATTCTTGTGTATATATCAGATATATAGATACTAGCAGATAAGCCCATAGGTAGGACTCAGCATCTTATTACAGGTGCTTTTAGGAACAGACAGACATCGCAGCATGTCCTGGATTGCTCTACCTAAGGCTGTTGCTGAGCACTGAAGTAGGTTTTTGGACTTACCTTATCTTCGCATATACACGTTAGGACATCTTAATATACAGAAAAGATTTGAAATACTTGAGGAAGGATTTATGCCATTCAGAGTCTGATGAACACACAAACTGCTACAGTTTGTTGTGTAGAATAAGACCTCTGGAGCAATGCTAATTCAGATGTAGGTGCATTAATGACAAATCTGATTATAGAACTTAATTTTGTTTTCAAAATACAGTTTAACTTCACAGGTTTTCTGCCATCTTATTTATTCTTGAATATTTAAATGTCCAAACCCAGTTCTTCCAGAAACATAGGGCTTCCAGATGGAGCATTAACGGAGAAGTAAATATATTTTAAATTGAAAACAAAGACGTTTAATTGAAGTCGTTAAAGGCTCCTGAGCCCGGAGAGGGATGTAAAAAAATCAAACAGAAAGTCAGCTCATCAGGCAGGTTCTTCTAATCTTGCAGGGTATTAATCATGTCCCTTGCAATGAGAAATTCTATTAGCTATTGCATTTAAAATGATGTGCAAAAACATTGAAAAGAGCTTATTTTAACAACTATATTATGTTCAAAGTTTTTAATGGAACAATTGGATTCAATACAACATGACATAAAACAGATTTGCCATACCTACGTAAGTATATAGAAGCTCAGTATTTGGGTGACTGGAGGTACATTTGGACATGTATTTGGGCAGTTGGGCTGTGCTTTTCTTTTCATTCATAAAGTGACTGTTTCCCTCCACTACTGCTCTAATAATTGAGCAATAGTCTCACAGTGAAAAGATATTTATACACTGGAAACATCATACTCTGTGAAAGAACCAAGATAAATACCCAGTCAAGATAATTTGTGTCTCAGCTCGCCAAACTTTCTGAAACTGGAACATTCCTGAATGGTATCTAAACTGTTACATTTACCTTGCAGCCAAAAGTACGACCCAAATTAGAGTCCAGACCTGCCATATTTTAAGTACTTCATTGAATTTTTGGATTCTATGTCCTTCACAATGCCAAACATCATTAATGTTAGCCACTTAAGGCAATTGGGCTATGTTACAACCTGTGTTCACCACCTAAATGATGTGAAGGTTTCAATTTCATTCAGGAGACTGCAGGAGCCTTCTGCTCCTCACTTTGCACAGGATTCAGAAGGATCCTGATTTCAGACATCACACAGCAAACCAGTTTTACTAGCAATAACTATAATTTTTCCTACTGAAAAGTACTGAAAACAAAGTTGCAAGTACGGCAAGACAGCACTCTCTGCACTCTTGCAACGATTGCACACATATACATTTGAGTTTCATGTCGCTGACAGCCCATTAGAGAAAGCTTTATGTGGAAATTTTACGTCTCCTTTCCCTCCCCAATACTGTACACTATTCAAATATCATAAAGTTTTTGGCAAAGTAAACTGGTAGGAAGGGATACAGTACTCCTGATGTTTTGTTTGAGTACATTACCCAGTCATTCTCTGCAATGCCATTTCTCTCTTTTCCATGGATACAGAAACAAATTCAATGAACTGTCAGGCTCTGAATTGTGTCTCTTGCTTGAATGGTAAGAAATATTTTGTGCTTGTCTCACTGAGAATAATCACTAGAATGAAACCAAACAATATCATTCAATATATGTGTTTCAGAGACTTTGATATTTTTTACAATATACCTCTTGTATATATTGGGCTTTTTTTTTTTTTTTTCCGGTTTTGCTAGGCTGTTGAGTGAGAGACACTTTCAATGAGAAACTTGCAATGACAGCTCAAATTAAGTTTTCCAGTTATGAATTTAACCAGGCAGCTATTGGACACTACAATCAGTAAATACTAACTGATTGTTAAAAACAAATTCAGACAAGATTAGCTGTGTAATATATACATATATATTGTATTACCGTAAAAGCTCTGTTTTACTGGGTTTTACTAACCAAGTGCTATTTCAAGTGCTTATAAAATCCAACTACACTATTAAACCTGGTTCTTTAGCCTGAATGTGATGGATTATGTATTACTCAGTTACTATTTGTGACTGCTGTATGGTGCCTGCATGCTGAGATTGTCAGCATTTGGCTGTGTTTTGCTACTGGCAGAGTTGGATGGTCAGTGTCTTCCTGGCTGTGCATCACTGAGCTCACACTGCACTAAAAACCAACAAGAGAAATACACAGTGCACAACAGTCCTGTAAGTCCTCATCATACAGCAAAGGCAGCCTTTAGTAGTCTGTAAAAAAGAAATCAATGTTTGAACCCCCACCTTCAAGGTGTCTGAAATTTAAGTTTTGACTCATGGATTCAGAGAACTGTTAAGGTTTGAAGGGACCTCTGGAGATTGTTCTGTCCAACCACTCTCTGCCAGCATATAATGTCTTTTAATACCAGCTACATTAAGGAACTTTGACATGCAGGGCTGCTTCTTTGAATGAGGCAAACAAAAACCAAAAGGATACCCTGCCATTAAAAAGTCTTACCAAAAGAGACCATTGAGAAGATGCTTTTCAGGTAAGCAGATGTTTTCTGCCTGACCCAATCTATTACACTCTGATAAAAAACAAAGAACTGTTGTCCTTCCTTCTTGAACTTCAAAACCCATAAATTTCTTTAAGAAGAGTACCAAATTTCTATTTAAAAGGGCTCTTGCACATGATTGTGTTATTACAGCTTTGAGATTTACTCTGCCTCAACTGAACACGACTGGCCCAGGGAAAGAGGTTTCAGCTAACACATTATAGTTCAAGCTGGAGTATGGGCACAGTTAGCAACAAATGCTCAGCTGATCAGTAGTGTGTTCATAAGCAGTTTTGGTTTATGTCTGAGCCACAACAGAGAGACAAAGGAAATCCAGCACCCACTGCCATTGGAAGGGGTGTCTAATGTGAATCATTGCTAAGGAAGTTACTACCCCATGCAAAGCATTTCACATCGCCAAAATGAGTCCAGAGTTTCCAGATGCTTTTTTCTTTCAGTAGAAAGTGTTCATTCTTAGTTTAGAGAACTAAGTCATCACTAAAATCGTGATGACTTGGGACCATCCATACAAATGCCTATACACTGTTAAAAGTGTGCCTAGGGAAAATGCCTGTATAATTACTTGCTAGATTTAAGCTTTGAGTGTGAGGAAAATACATGAACAATAACTGAATCTCACACATTTCCATTTTTAGTCAGGAACTCCCTGTCTCAGCCTATTCGGAGAGGTTTCAAATTTTATTGCCATGGTAGTAAAAACAATGACCCAATAGCAAGTCCCCATCCAGCCAGTGAAAATTCCAAAACCTAAAAGGCTGATCCAGTAAGATATTTGAACCCATGTGATTCCTCAGTACAGAAGTGGTCCCATTGAAGTAAAGTAGAACTATTTCTTTGCTTGAAATAATGCCTTCTCTTAGGTCCCAGTATTCTGCCAAAGTGGGACCTAAGAGAAAATGTCTCATAGAAAAGAAAACAGCTATAATTCCTATTTTCTGTTGGGGACTATCAATTTCTTTCCCTAAGTTTTCCCATCTGGGCTCAGACTTGCTTGCTTAAATGACTCAACTGGCATTGGGCACACATAGACTTTCCTTTTTTAAGAAAGTGGCTAAGTTGGGGAACAAAAAGTTACAATGAAAATAAAACAGCATAGCTGAAGACCAAAAAGAAAGTTTTCCAAACAATTCTGAGGCAACTCTCCAAATTATTTGTGTTCCAGTAATCCCCTGCATGCAACAGATCGTTTCAGCATAGTTAAGACTAAGAAATTCGAAGAGCCGGTGTGCTCCGACTGCTCATAATAAATCAAAACCAAATTATTTCCCACAAGTTTCTGGGGAGGCTTTCCCTGATGGTACAGCACATTCCCTGACTACACCTTCAGTATACATTTTCATTCAGAGAAGAGGAGCTATTTCGTGTGATCAGATGGCATCCTTGTTCAAACCTTGCTCTGAAATGCTAGATATCTTAGGGGAATTTAAGCACTAACAACATAATATCTTTCTAGTGTTTCTGTGCTCTTTTCTCAGTAAAAACAAGTCAGCATGTAGAGATGCACACTACTTGTAACTTAGTATACATTGGAAATTTATTTTTTCATCCTCGCTAATGTATTGTGCTGTTAGGTGACATTGGACTTGACTTTGCCTTTTGCCCTGTTTACAGCCTTCTGACAATACAATAATGAATTATTGCTGGATGCCTAATTAATACCACACTTTTGCAGAGGGAGTTTTATGGCTCATCGAGACCATTAAATCATTGCTATTAGAAGACTCACCCTATATTGTTTTGTCAGAAAATTCTGATTTATATGTCATCTACTGAAATTTAGTGAATTCAATCTGCTTCTAGTTTTAGCACAAACAGGGAAATGCATCTTGTTTTCACATCCCACCCCTCTAATCACACTCTTCCAAGACCATAAATATCCATTACACCCTTGTACACAACCCAGCATAAATACAATAAAACCAAGTAAGTATGCTCATGACACCACAACGTTTGTAACAAATGGATTTTGAAGACCCCCAATCCTGGGAAGGCAATTATATAATTTGATGGGGTCCAGAGAAGCTGTAATCTGATTAGAGAACTCATAACATTAGTGTTGACCATGAATCTGTGACTATGACCAAATGACTAATATGTATAATTTAAATTGTTGAAAAAATATTTCAGACGACTATTTGGCACCTGTTATTTAACAGTTTATTTAAACTTCCTTCTTTCCTTAATGATTAATTTAACCTGTGAGGTTTTTTACAATAGTGTTCATGAATGATGTGGAAAACAGGTTGGTTTATAGTTTGAAAAGTATGGATGAAACAGTAGCTAGTGAGCTATAGGAAATTGAATTTTTTTTTCAGTAACTGTAAATACATTAAAACTAGGAAATAGAGAGCCTTTAACTTCTGCTTTGTCATTCATCTTTAGAACTATTTTATGATTTTCATTTGTTTAAAGAAAATAAAATATAAATGTACTTGAAATTATTTTTTAATAACATATACCAACAACATTTTGTTAAAGTATCTGGTAAAAAAGAATATAAAAGATACCTTATGCCAACATTTCTGTTTTGCTTAGGGTAAAAAAAATACCTCTAAAACTTCCCCTCTGGTAATATCACCTGTTAATTGACCACAAAAATTTCAGTGGTATGTCTGATGATGAAACATGGTTTAAATCTGTGTGACTTTCAGAGGCCTGTTAAAATTCGAACATTTTAAAATAAACATCTTAAAGCCACATCCTCAGTTTAGGGGATTGAATTTGCCTTCCAGGGACTTTGTTTCCTTCTCTTTTATCCATTTCAGGAGAGAAGGCCCATCCCTGGTCCCAGGAAGTTCTCTGGACCTGGAACCCTGCTGGTTCTGGTCTCTGAAAGTGACTTCTGTCTCTGTCTCACTCAGCCTCGCCCACCCCTCTCCCTGCCTTTCTCCTTCTCTAGCTATTCCCTCTCTTAATATGTATTAATTCGCTCTCTGTGCACCATATTCGCATGAAAACTGGATACATATTAATGACTGGTCCTGACTCTAATGCCCTACAAACACAAGAAATCTAATAAAATTATAATCAAATGGGTTTTTTAAAGAGTAGTATTTTATAGCAAGGCACCAAGTAGGCAATAAGATATTCAGTACCTTCTTGAGACAACAAAGTCATACTATTAAGTCAGATTGAAAGTCAAAAGTTACATCTTTGTTCAAGGGTACTCTACATATAATCTTAACTAAATTCAAAATGTAACAAAACAGCTCAATCATCAAAACTTGAGTGAAAAGCTGTGCAGTATATATCTTACTGCTCTTGAAAATGGACACTTCGGGGGAGTGGGGGGAGAGCGGTTCAGATGTTTTCTAATACCCCCTCCCAAGACTCTTTTCCAGTGCAACATCTCCTTGGAAGCCTTACCTAGCTTTCAAGTGGCAAACTACCTGCTTTTGAACGATGTCAGCGGCCTGCTTGGAAAAGACAGGGCGGGAGAGGCTGACGAAGTCAATGCATTTTATTCACAGAAATTTTGCCTCAGTGATCAATAACCATGTGGAACAGAAAGATGGTTTTATTCTCCCTTTGACATGGTGCCAGCTCCATTGCCTAAGAACTTTTTTCACTGTCAAACATGTTTTGTTCTAGTATCTATACCGAGTTTAACAGCAACATAATGTTTTATACTCAGAGGTGCCAGCTATCCTTTCACGTTTGATTTGCATTTATTCCATCAAAAGATCTATATTCTAATATGCTGTAGCACCTGGCTTTAAATCATTGACAGCAAAATAAACCTGCTGAACAACAAGTTCAGACTCAAAGAGGAGATATCAGAACGTGGTTTTACTGCTGAGTTTCATTTTCTAGAACTCAATCTTCACAACAGAACTTCAAATATTGTGGCAAGGGTTATTATTATTCTCAAACTACTTAGTAAATACAGCTACTTGTGGAAGCTAGAGGTAAAATAAGCAACACTGCTGAAAAGTACACATTCCTTCTCTTCTCCACTTAGATTTAAAAGATGGATGGGCTATGGCGCCCAAAAAAGCCCACACGTATCTGGTTGTCACTCTGACATTCACTAACCTTTATGTCAGGAAAATCTGGCTTGGATCTAAGATTTTTAAATTATTATTCTGTGTTTATTTTCCTCTTGTAAAAGCAGTTTTTCTTTCGGATTTTCATATTAAGTTTCTGGACTCATGACTAAATGTTATCTTCTTGCCCTGATCAACTATTTGCACACTAACAGCTGACCTGACACAGCTAACCTGGCCTGGCTGGGAGATAAAATGCATTGGCTCAGTGATGAGAAGTGCTGAAAGGGTGACAGTGGTCAGGGAGACCTTCCATATGTTCAGTAGCTCTAATTTATTTCCATTTAGCTGTACGTCCCTACCTTTAAAATATGTCTCTGCTCCAGACTACTAGACATAGAGGAGTGGGTTTGGTAAAGTTCATGAAGCAAAAGCTAAGTAGGTGTGATTGTTCATGAAAGGGAGTAATTCTAGAGAAACAGTAGGTTGTTTCACTGAAATGGAAATACAGATGAAATGTGAATTTCATGACTTAGATTTAACAGGAAGCCCTGGGTTGTTTTTCAGTTTTGGTTCATTTGGACAAAAGTCTTAGAACCTGATCTACTGATGTTTTAGCTACGAAAACAGAGCTTAAAAAACTCTGCCAGAAGTGGCAATTATGTGTATGCAGACATGTCTTTAACCAAATGAGTTAAGTTTATCCTGCATGTGGGATCAGGTAACAAACAGCCCATTTATCACTGTCCAGATCCTAATGTTAAGTCCTTATTTCCTTTTATGCTTCTTTCCCCATTACAAACTAATGGCAGGTTTTTCTTAAATACTGACTATATAATCCATATATAAATTTAAAAGAATAAATCATTAAAAAGCAAGCAATTTGCAACATAGTTGTTTCTACTTGGAATCCAGTAGTGTAAAACCGTGTCATTTCCAAGTACTGTAACTTACTACCTGGACAAAATGGACTTTGGGAGGTAGGAACCAGAATATATAAGTGTTTTTACCAACTTCGTGGGCCAGCACTGGATCAAGGGGCCAGGGAGGATTATTATTTATACAAACTTTAATTAAGTCCCCTGTGTTAAACCAATGCTCTAGGGATGAACTGTTGTCAAACAGTAGCTCACCAGTTAGAAGAAACAGATTCATTCCCAGTCCAGAAACAGCAGAAGACTCAACTGCTGTGAAAACGGCCTTATCCTGTGACTTTCTTTTGGTCCTTTTTTCAATTTGTTTATTCAGGCCCTTCCACTATTTTGGTCAAAAAGCCCAGAAGACACACCCCTCAAGTTTCAGTTTTAGTTACTTAAAAACATCAAGCTTCTGGAAAAGAGGTAGGATTATCAAATCACTTAAAATTTTGATAAAATTTTAAAGTATTATTGTATGTGAAGATTTGGAGAAGGGCAAAACCATGGATGTTGCAATCTCCCAGGCTGGGAGAGATTTATTTCTTTTAGACAAGCACAAATCTCTTACTAATATTTTTGCAACATCGTCACTCATAAAAGGGTTTCTGTTTTGGATATCACTCTGAAGGAATGTTAGAAAACTTGAAGTGGAATTTCTTTTGTTTGCCAGAGCTTCACAAAGATAAGGCAGTGAGATGCATGGAAAGAAGCTGCTTTATAGCCTTGTTTTTTCCTCATGGAACATAACAGAAGGAAATGCCAGGGCTTTCACAAGGAAACAGTTGATAGACAGGTGCTAAAATAATTCAATGAAATTGAATGTGACTCTGGCAATTATAGTGTTGACAGTGTGTGTACGTGTGTGCATGTATGGGTTTTCATAAATCGTTTGGCACGCTTAGTGATCAGAAAAAGGCACCCAAAGTTAGTACAAGATTTGGTACACAAGAACATGAAAAACTGATAAAACTATTTAGCAACAACACAGTATATTTTTCTTTAAAAACCAAATTAGTTCACTGGTTGAATAAAATTATATTGCAGGGTGTTACACCTGTTCTATTTTCATTTTCATCCTGTTGACCGTATAATGTTAATTTTGTGCTTAGTAAAAACAAAGACATGTTTTCCAGGAAATAAAGATTTTTTTTAATTTTTATTTGTTACAGAAAATAATCTCTGGAAGCCACAGCAGCCTCATTTCTGCTTATAAATATTTAGGGCCTAAAAAGATCTTTAGAGAGTTAAGAGAGTCTACTCACATTTTCTCAAAACCAGTATAATTCTTGGTTTTGGTTTATGCTCAGTTTTTGGAAAATCATCTTCATGCACTAAGAATAAACAGGAGAAAAAGGGATTTTTTTTTTTAATTTTTTTTTTCAAATGTGCACAGAGCTAGGTATTTCTCCTGGGTGATACTGTGAATTTGAAGCTTCTGCAGTTTTACTTCGGTATTTTCTCTAGGGTCCACAGAAAAATGTGGAAGGGTCTGTGCCGAATATCCTGAATACTGAAACTTTTTGCAAAGCTGTCCTGGCAGTAGCTTTAAACCATTTTGCTGTTATTTTTTGAGGAGACAATTACATGGAGGCATTCCAGCTAGTATAGGCTATCTGTTCAAAGCTTCTCATTAAGCAACAGAGTTACAGAGGGGGATATCCAGGTCATTGAACCCATCCATCTACTATTTCTCTCCTACTGATATAATAGTTTTAGTCAGCATGAGCACTTTTTTACTTGGAAAATTGTTGTGTTGTTTGGTTTTTTTTTTTACTACAATTATAGATATGTAATATTAAAGGTTACATTAAATTAATATTCAAATTGCATATTGAAGTGGGAAAAATATGCTTTAAAAATTAATGAAGCGAGAGTTAAAGGTCCCAACCTATAAATGAAAAAAGGAGATTACTAGAAAATCTTGTCCAACACACCTAGCTAGAAAGAAGTGACCACTTGGATGAAAATAGGTCATGTGATGAGAACATGTGCACCACTTCTATTGGTGTGTGTGCATTTCTGAACACTGGGAAATGCAAACAACCTGCCCCAGTATCCAGTAGCCTTAAACTTGATGGAAACCTTCTTACCTTCCTGACTTTTGATGTTTTACTTCTCACTCTTCACAACAAAAGTATGAAAGAACTAAAAGCAGTCGCTTAAAGGAAGGAATTAAGTTTACAGGTATACTTTTACTTTGGATACTTATTAACCTTTATATTTTAAAGTTTTCAGAACTGGTTGTCAACTTTTTTCCTTAGACTAATTTTCTAGGTTGAGAGTGGATTTTGTTTTCTTTTCTTTTGCTGCTGCACATTACCTTGCATGACTGCTTGGATTTCATTTGTGCAGCACAGGAATAACTCTTACCTTATTCTCTCTCTTCTTAACCGTAGAAATACTCTCACAGGGGTGAAGCTGGGTGCCATTTCCTGAACAACAGAATGAGGTGGACTGGGCCCAAAAACATACTTCAGCATTTAGACATCCATTTGGCAAGATCTGAAACTATGGAAGGTGGAACATATCAGTCGCTAACAGCCAACCTCCACATTCACGCCAATCTACAGCTGGCGTAATTTAGATAAGCACAGTGCAATTAGCACAGCTGGAATTTAGATAGAACAATGGAGCTATTCCTCTTCCTCTTGAAAATATCATCAAGAGGCTATTTTTAATGACAAGTAATTAATATCTTGATTAAACTCTTCCATGAAGAAATTCAACTCCAACATCATGGACAATTATGCAGGAACATTAATTTAATTAATATTGGCAAACAGGGAAGAATATCATCTATTAAAATGCCACCATGGCTTGTTTTAGAATCTGAAAACATCCTATTTTATCAAGGTACATTTTGTACAACTGATGCTCAAGCAGTAGATTCCGAAATGTCCTTTTTTATATGCCTACAGATAATAGAAGCCTTTATTTGAAGTATAATTTATGGTTATGTCCTAACACTCATATTTAAAGGGGGAAAAAAAGCATTTTACAAGTGCACATAAAATAAAAAGTATCTGATATACACCCCTCAATTCCAAGTAGAAACACTATCCTCTTACTTCCTTAAGCAATAAACTACCTTTTTCATCTACTGTTGATTCACATCATTCAAAGCAGAATAGTTTCCAAAACAACTTATACCTTTCAAAGAAAAAACAAGTCACTTTAGACCTGCCTGATCACAGGAACACATCCTGTCAACAGCTCTGCAACAAGATCCAGTGGATAGATGGTGTGTAAAGAATACTAATCAGGTTTCTGTATAAACAAAGTGCATCCTACGCTTCATTTTCTGTAAGCTTATTGTCCAAACATTTCGCTAAAACTATAACTGCCTTTTTAAAAGTTCTTCTGCAGAACACCGATGACTATCAAACTGCCTGGGGTAAAATATAAGCTTGCAAGTTAACTTTAATTATGTGCTTTTCCAAGTACCAACTCTGTTGCTGCTGTCAAGCAATTGTTCAATTTGTGCAACTACAATGACTTCACATTCAGAGCATCTGAGATTCTGCTCTTCTAATATTTTAGTAGGGGAGGTAGTATGTGCATGTGGGTGGTTGTGGGGAAGGACAATCACTTCTGTTGTGTGTTGGTATTTAAAATGTTAAGGTAGAGTCCAATAGAAATATTAGAAGCAAGGGCTGCACACTTTCCTCTTGCTCATCTCATTTCTCTAAAGCACAGAACAAAGGATGCTGAACACATTTACAGCACAGCTCACTCGCTGAGTTGTTGAATACCTAATATCAAACCAGCAGCGGCAAATGCAGTAAATTCCTCTGAGGCAGCACTTCAGCGCACAGATTCAGCAGCAGGAGGTCCAGTGTGGCCACTCTAAATCCTGAGCTCTCAAAGTCCAAGAGACATGCAGTCTAAGGCATAGAAATTACAGGTCAAAGTAGAACTGTGAAGTTTCAAGGCTTCTTGTTTAAATATTGACCTAGAGAAAAAGACAGATGTTAAAGGGTGTTTGGTTTGTATTTCATCTGATTACTTTTAAGCTATAAATTACAGTCTGCAAGGGGAAAAAGTTTTCAGCATAACAGTGTGAGGATGCTGTGTTTCAGAAAGCAAAGAGAGGAATGTGAAAGATCAAACAGTCCCAAATTCTCTGTCCATACACACCAAATGCTGTATGGATTCCTGGTCAGGAAAGAAGAAGACCTTCAAATCCCAGAACCCTCCTGCAAGAGCTGTTAAACTTTCTCTATCTCCCAAAACTTAAAATTTAATTCCAGGTTTTGATCTTCTTTCTAATTCTTTCTAGCAGTAGTCTAAAGAGAAGACTAGTAGGGAAGGAGAGAGGGTACCTGATGGTCTTTGAGACAAGCTACTAAAAACATGGGGATTATCCTTTATCTTCTGTAGCTAATTTTTTTCCTATGAGTCCCCTCCCAGTTCTGATAAATGATCCAAGGCCCTGTCTCTTTTCTCCCTGTGGATGACTCCTTACCCCCTGAGTGGCTTGGAATGACTTTAGAAAATCTCCTCTGACATTACCATGTCTTCAAAGCACTACAACACTGGATTCCTGCCATAGCAAGGACCATCATAGCCTCATCCCTCCAAACACCCACCCTACCACTAATTCCTGAGTTGAAAATGCCTCACCTGTCACAACATCCCAATTTTCTCTATCGGAAGTTCACCAAATAATCCTTGTTTCCTTTCCCATTTCTTCTTGACATTTCTTCCTTAAGTCACCTAAAAATAAGTGCTATCTTGAGCCTTCTGTTTCAAAAACATGCTCAAGAAGCCAGATGTTATTTCTTACCAATTTCCTTCAAATTTTGTCTATCACACCACTGAATCCCCTACTTATAGCTGCTGTGAATGCCAAACTCATCTGTGACCCACGGAATCTCCCAATTGGTTCAAAATCCTCTAAAGCCTCCTGAACCATCCTTAGAGAGGTAACTGTTCACTAAATCCTGATTCTCACCCAGCCGTTCCCCTAGGATTAACTTTGCCAACCTTATTTCTTCCAGGGAATTAAAAAATCCAGATATAAAAATCCTATAGGGTAGGATCCTTTGAAAGGGAAGGGACTGTAAAGAACATACCTGGGGGGGGAAAAAAACCCCAAAAAACCTCCAAATCAATGGTCTTA
Source organism: Mohoua ochrocephala (assembly GCA_013398855.1). Lineage (NCBI taxonomy): Eukaryota > Metazoa > Chordata > Aves > Passeriformes > Acanthizidae > Mohoua > Mohoua ochrocephala. Next base: position 21,683 of record VZTA01025649.1, read on the forward strand.
TTTTATTTGCTTAGTCTCTAAGGAAGAAATTGCATACTAGGGTGCTAGGTGTCTATGTTCAAGATGTAGCTGTTTTCCTTCTTCTCCAGGTTTCCCTCCTCTTTCAGTAACATAAGAAATAGGCTCCAGGCAATAGCAGCTGTGAGAAGCCATTCCCTTTGTGTCTCACCTATTGATTTGCTCTCCATCTCAGGTTGCCTGCTGTACTCCCCACCGCTCACCAGCTGGGCAGCTTTTTCTCTCCCCAATTACTTGCACACAACCTGTGGCTCCAGCAGGGACGGAGGCCAGGACACTGCCAGCCATGAGAAGCTGTGCTCCTGGATATGCCAGGCACACTCAGCACGCAATCCAACACAGACACCTGCAGCCTTCCTACCTGTGCCCTGTGACCATGGAGAGCTCTGACTCGGGGTAGACTGCTTCATGTGCTGGAACAGAGGGAAGCTGGTAGGTGTTCACAAAACCTGAGAGATTTCACACCAAAAATAATATAGACTCTCAAATAGCCCTGGACATTTACAGGACCCGAGAACATTTTCCAGCTGTTTGCCTCAGGGGAGAACAGAAGTAGCCACCATTTTTCCACACATTCTCTAATTGCCATGGCAGGAGACACCACTATGGGACTGGAAGTCTGACACAGACCACTCCAGCCATGTTTTCCAGCAGCCCAGCCCAGGGACCACAATCCCAGGTGCATGGCACAGAGCACTGCCTCAAAGCCAGGAGGCACCAGTATCATTTCTAGCTCGATTTCTCGCTGTCTGCCAAGTAGCATTGGGTAGGTATTTCCTGTGGAACTGTGTGGAACAATGTTTTGTGCCGGTGAGGATAAATAGGGAATTGAGGAGTCAGTGATTGCCTTGCAGGCAAGCCACCACTATCAGAAGATTGTTGGTCTTTCGCCTAACACTTCTCCCTCAGGTTCCTGCATATGATTATTATGCATTAAAACTCCATTTTCATACACATCTCAGTAAGATTAACTGAACAAAAGCTTTAATTTCAAGTCTTTATGAATAACTTCTACAGAATACCCATTGTGCTTTAAATCCATGCCAGTCAATTCCACACCACAGTAACTTTCACATGGAGAAGCTCCCCACACCCCACTAAGGACCTTTTAAGTCTTTTTTGTCTTGTAGCAACAATAGAAATCCGGAAAAAAAAGTCTGTTGAAGGGTCCAGATATGTTGCACATGTGTTGATTTACTACTCAATATCATTGGGTCAAACTTATTTTTAAATGGAAAGTAGATGCTATTGAAAATATTTTTATTCATCTACAAACTTAGCTCCCATTGATTTGATAAATAGTTTTCTGCAAAGTGTTATTGGCCCAGGGTTATGCAACCTCTTCATGCAGGCCTATGCATGGCAATACACATGCCAAGGTGGTAACACCTTGGATTAACGGGTATTTCAACAGCCTCTTTAGAAAGAGCTTTGGTTTTTAAAGTTTTATCAGAATTGTGATGCAAATAAACCCTTATAAAGTCGCTGACTTCATCGTAGTGTAACAGCTGGCAACATTTGCATTTTTCTCAAGTTTATCTCCATAGAATTGATGAGAAGTGGTTTTCCCACATCATAATGCTACTAGAGAATTGTTTTAAAATGGCTAAGATAATGTCACAGGAATATTCATTAATATGACAAAATTTCTTTTAAAGTTGTCATAAAGCCTCTTTCTTAGAAATTGAATAACAGTACCTGCCAAATACATGTCTTGCTTCAACAGAACACCACTACTTAAAACAATATGCATGTAGACACTTTCAGAAGATCCTGTAAGCATTAGTTGGGTATTCATAAATTAGTTCATATGTGGTATTTTGAACACACAAGAACTGTTACACACATGTTACTGTAATCTCCTGAATTTCATTTTCCACACTTAGAATAACCTTAATGAATGACCATGTTAGCCCAGCCAAAAAATTATTCCTATTAAGGAAGAGTGTTTTCTAAATATAATAGTTATTCCACTTTGGAATGCAATTCCCTTTCAACATAATTAACTTTGCAAATGGATTCTCATGTGGAAGTACTCAGGAATAGCTAATTTCTTGTGTTATCAAGCGCTATTGAAGCTTCACATCTCCTATAATATGCACAAAGTAGTATCACCTTTGTGCAGACAACAAATTCAAAGCAAAATATCAAGGAAAAATAAAGTTGTTGACATGACTTGAATTAAGACCTCCGGACACTCTTGCATATGCACACTTAGCATTAACTAACCCACTTTTCTCCCTCATAGTTTATAATCTATCACAGATGTCGAAACAAGTAACAAAATCATGTGATTAAAATGAAAATATTTGCTATCTGTAGAAAATTTTCATATGGCTAAATCAAAATTAATCTTACCAAATTTGTTTACTGGTGATTCATAACTAAAAAGGGTTTTCTATTTTAAATAGTTGTTTGTCTTAACAAGAAAATTTGACAAAGCATAAAGATTGTGATCTGGATAGGAATCTCAGACATACACATTTGTGAGACAACAGACCAATAATGCCTGCTAGCATATGTAGTTACATATTCTTATTGCTTAAAAGAGTAATGATGTCATAATCACATTGCAGGGGTTTAAAAACTTCCCACATGTGCTTGTTCCCTTGAAACAATAGTTCATGTCTCCTTTTGGATAACCTATTGATATACACTGAGTATTCACAAATGATTAAAAAATATTTTGCTAATACTTTCCACATAGCAGGCTGCAATAATATTTAAATAAATAAAACCACACTTACATATTAGAGTTTAACTTAAGTCAATGGATTTTAGAATAAACTATTTACTTTTAACAAATAATGTTATTAGAATAAAACATGATTACATAATAATTTCTCACTAGGACTGACAATTTAATATCCATTTTCTTCTCATAACTGAACAAATCCTTAATCAAATTCAGTAAATTACCACAAGTTTCTTAAACCCCACTGGCATTAAAATTGTTCTTCTGCTTTTAAGTACCATTAAACGTAGCTCTGTGTGTCCTCTTTCTTCAGATGACAATTATTCAGTTTACTTGAGCAAGATCAACAACTCCATCATAGTGGACACTCCGGCAGTTTGATTGGCACCATGCAGAACTCCAGCTGCTAAACCTTACATTCTTTAAAGCAGTAAGAAACTCAATTTGCATAATAAATTCTTTTGTGATCATTGAGATTGCTCATATCATTATGGAATTTGATGGGTGAATAAGGAGTCAAAAATCTGGCCGTGAGAAAAGAAGCCTCATTAAGACTTATTTCTCCTTTCCGAAAAGAGAATGGATGTGAAAGCATAATAAGGTATATCTGTAAATTGTGGAGCAGCAGCACATACACACGAACAAAGAGCAACTTCCCTATCTGCACAAACTGCAAGAGGCTTGCACATACTTGAGAAGGAATTCTTGGCAGTTCATTTCGCAGAGAAGGTGGAAGTGATGCTCATTCTTGTCTTGAAATTGTATCATTACACAAATAGTAAATATTACTTAAAATGTGATTGGAGTTCCTGATTATATAATTATATCTTGTTTCCTTTGGTGACTGAAGGGTTGAAGGTACTCTTTGACACCAGCTATTAGTGGTCTAACCTTTCCACTCTGAAGACATGAATTCAAGTCATGCTAAGAGTAGGTTTTGTCCCTGTGCCCAAGGACACAGTTTGGCATGCATATTTATAAAACTTGTTTAGAGCTGGACAAGGTATGCAAGCCTTGCTCTCAGGAAATCCATGACAGCTCTCCTTTTGACTTCCACCAGCTAGGCTTTCCCCTAAGGCCAAGAATATAAAAGTGTCACAAGAGATCTGCCTAAACTTTAGCTTCCTCTTTGGCTCTTTCACTTCTTGGCAACGCTTCAATTTTTCTTGGCCAGCTTTCCAAAATTCTGGCAAAGAGAAGACAAAAAACCAAAGCAAAAAACCAAAACTTTGTCTTGCCTCTTGACTATTTCAGGATCCTGTTTTTCCTTTAAGTTGTGTCTGATTTGATCTATTCTTTCTTGCACCAGCCAGAACAGTCCCTCTGGGACATTCTCCTGACTCAAGAGCCCAGAAAATTTTGGACTCTTTTCCTTTCTGATCTGGCAAATCCTCTACACCAAAGGGCCAGCAGCAAGTGGCTTACATCCAGTAATACGATAGTTATTTGTTTCCATAAACAGTTGTTATTTTCCTTTACAAAATTTTCTCAAACTTCTGAAGACTTTACTTGATTTACTTACAACCATGGGGTTTGTTTTTTATTAGACCCCTCTTTTAACAGAAATCTCCTTTTATAGCATGTTTTCTGCTTGTGTCACTTGCTGTCCTTTAGATGTATTGAACTTTATTATGGTGTTTAGTTACAGCTGTGATTTGAATGAGCTTTCTGGTGAATTACTTCAGACTAAGCAAGAATAGCCTCTGGTGCCATTCTCTGCAATCATCCACTTCAAGAAGCAACCACTTAAAGTGTCAAGAAATAGTTTTCACAAGCACTGTACATTTGTATGTGCTACGAGTGGGTAGCAGAAGTCCCCTGTTATCAGTCTTGTTCGATTTTCATAGCCTCACTGATCACACTTACTGCTGAGCACCAGAATTCTTCCCCCAGACCTCTTTTTTTTTTTGTCCAGAGGCTGGTAGTAATGCCTCGCCAACAAAGACTATTGCATCTTGGTATTCTAGTCACACAGATGAAACTTTTATAGGATAAGGGAAATAAAATGGAGGGGAAAAAATCATTGAGGAAAGAGATTCCCATGACTCAGATAAATTTAGCAATGTAACTAGATCTGTACTACCAGGAACAGTAGCAGAGCATCAGGTACCAAACAGGGAGCAGTTCCAACTGAGCAGACATTCAGTCGTGCTCACCCAGGGCTGACAGGCTCTTTGGAGTGGGACACAGCTGGAGAGAAGGAGACTAGAGCAGAGATTTGGCAACATAGGCTTGGCCAGAAACATTTATTCTTATTCTTAGCCTTATTCTTACGATGCTTGTATCCCAGAGTAGGTCTCACAGAAAGCAAGCAAGAACTCATGCAGTTTTTTAAAGAAGATGGTACATTTTTCAAAGTAAAGAGGGAGAAAACATTTTCAAAGAGACAGGACAAAAGAGATGACAGCCAGCCATCAACCTATGAAGATTTAAGGGCTAATTTCAAATTAGTGAAGTATAAAAGCTAATTTTATGTCAGATCATGCATGAAAAATCAGACCAATCATGTATGCCAATATTATGCTTAGATTAGATCTAAAAAAATTGAGCTAAAAATAATGCAAATCATTACTAACTGAAGAGTCTAGCACAGAGTGTGAAAAAATATATAAAGAATCTGTATTTTTGTGGGAGAAATTCTTATTTATACATGGTTGGTGTAATTTAACCAGGAAGAATTTCATTTAAGGCTTTTTGAAATAAACAGAATTGTAAGTGGATATGTATGAAACTGCTGGAATGACGGATCTACAGATGGCAGTGAATTTTCTCTTCTTTAGAGAAAATTTAACATGCCAAACCCAGTAACCATCCCGGAAAATGGAGAGTCTGTTTGTTATTTGCTTACTTCCGCAAGCACTAATTCTATTCAATTCGTTCTTAAATAGTGTCGGTGTTGTTGTTTTCTTCTTTTTTTCATGGGAAACTACCAGGACTCCTCTTCTCTTCCTCTTAAAAGCAGATTTGTATTGGCAGGCGCACATCACGCTCTGAACTTGGTTTCAGTCCCTGAAGGATTTGGTTCTATGGTCTACAAGAAGTACTAATGACTGAAGGGGAATTCTCCGCTGGCTGTAGATTCTCCTATCTCCACACAAAGCTGATTCTGTTTCCAGAGTCAGTGAAAGGTGCAGTGCTGTGTGATCTCAATTCGTCTTCATCACAGCACGCAGCCAGTGACAATACACTCCTGAAACAGCGCGGAACTTCAGAGGGAAAAGTCCACCCTTGCCGAGCATGCGGTCGGTGTGATTTGTAATAAAGACAAGAACAGAACGCTTTGCATAAATAATTTAAATGCAGCAACTACTGTAGCAACCACGCGGAATATAAATTGCTAATTTCAGAGACTAAATCCCCTGATTTCAATATCAAACCATTAAGAGGCTATATTTGTCAGACCACAGCCTGTGCTTACATGGCACAGCTCGGAGAAACTAATAGCACTTCTGTATTCAAATGGTAATTACAAGAAGTAGAAAACCAACCCCACCTTAAACCTCTAGTTATAAATGCTCACTTTTCTCATAAACGAATAAAGCAGCACCCTTTTTTAAAGAGCACTTTTGAAGTGTCCGTACAGTTATACTGAACCATTTTGCATGCGTGCTTCAAAACGTCCCTCCGCTCTCTGCCAAATCCATTCCTTTGAACAGACAGGTCATGGCAATTTACAAGAGTTCACTTCCCCTGGAGAGGTTATTCCTGCCTCTCACAGGCACTGCAGATTGTGCACCCTCACATGCATCTGATGAAGTAAGGAAAGCCATGACATGAAAAAAAACAACCCCACGGCAAAACCATTGGATACTAGAGGTGTAATGAAAAAAACTACACACATCTGGAAGTCCAAACTTGTGCATCATTTGAAAAATGGTAAATAATCCTGAAAATTGCAGATTCCAATGGAAGTCTCAGCCTCTTTCTTTTGTTATGTAAAATAGCTTTTGGGGTGTTTTTGAGATTAGTTCCTTTCAAAGCAAGACTTCTAAAAACAAACTCTTTACTCTGCTTTTTATCCTCAGGTGAAAAATGCCAGGTAGTTTTCAGCCAGATTCAGCAGAACCGGCTCGATTAGCTGCATTGCTCATCATCTCATCCATTCTGGTTTGTTTGTGGGGTTTTAATGCCAGTTAGGAAAACTCATAATGTCCCACCGAGACATCCTTTCAATACCAACCCTTTACATACCCAGATGATTTTCTTTGGAAAAGATTTTTCATCTGAACATTGGTCCTACCTATACTGGACATGGCCTGAATGGAACCAAAAAAAAGAAAAACTCCCACTTTATGCAATATTACTTCCACTTGAAAACTGCTCCCTTTTAAGACTCTGGAAGAAATGTTTTTGTCATTCAGATATATGAGAACGCTGAGAAAGACTTTTCTTGGATCTAAATCATTCTATTTTTCACAGGAAATCCAAGTGTCTTCATATACTTGCATTTAGCATCGAGAATGAAATGTAGAAACATTTCATATTCTCAGTAGACACAGCTTTTACTCTGAATCTTATCATGTTACAGCAACTTTTAGAAGAGACTTCTTCATTGATAAGACTTCCACAGATGATTATGCAGCTCTTTGTAAACAAGAAGCCCTTGAAAATCTTACTCCTGAATACTTCTGAAGACAACTTAGCAAGGAGCAAAATTTGTGAATGTTCACAAAAATTGTGGCCCTGATTGCTTTCTTCTTTGAAAAAAGACAATAGTTCTGGCCACTTAAAATTCACCTAAAAATTGTTTGTGTTTTGTTTTTGTTTTGCTTTGCTTTGTTTTTTCCCTAAAGAATCTGATTTTTTTGATTCAGAAAACCCAAATGCTTTTGCACCTTTATATATATTTGACAATTGGCACTGTGAGATGGGTGGCACCATTGACGCTGACTTGAGGAATCATGAACACTAGCTAGTGACAAAGCACTCAGTGAAAAAACAGCTTCTCCACAATGGTCTATGGAAAATATGGATAGCTGTAGCAAAACAACATATTACATGGGAAGACATAATCTTTACCAGTTTGAGCAGTTTCATAGGTTTGGATAGGGTCTCTGTTGTGCTACTTATTATACAAACTCCACTGTCCCTGATCAGGGAAATATTTTTTGGACCCTAGAAACTACTAAAATTATTTTCCAGCTGGCAAATTAAGTCGTCAAAAATAGATGTGTCCCTTATACATGCATATGACATTCCAGAGAAAACTTGAAAGGAGCAGCTCTTCTTAATGGTAGAGTGGGTATAGACTGTTTACACTGGTGGAAGTCATCATCTTTTACAGAATGGCAAACATTCCTTGACCACACTGGCTCTTGCGTCTGAAAGCTAATAACGTGTGCGACTTCCCTCTATCCCAAATGTATTCTTTCCCTTTACAGCTGTACAATATTTTTATACTCTTTTAAATCCTTCTGTCTCGAAACCAGCTAAAGAGAAGATAGAATGATGAAAAAGATCCTCTGCTGAGAAAAATCCCAAACCAAAGCAGAAAACGCCACTGTTTTAAAAACCAGCTTCTGTTATACCCATTTGCACCGGCTGTTTCTTTATGCATGTCTAGAGCCTACACTGCATGTCTTTTTAACTGTCTTCGTTACCAATCCGTGGTTTTAACTACATTTAAAACTACTACTCTTTCAAGTCAAAATCAGTAAAGCTGATATTTACCCCAATGATGGGAATTCCATAGTTACTCCAAAGCTATATTCTCCTTATTTCTACATTTTTTCCTTGTCTCATCTTTCTTTTTATTTCTGTGATGAGAGATGTAGGGTAAACAGAATAAAGATTTCTGTGCTGTCAAATTAAAGACAACTGCAAGCGGTCATTCATGAGTACTAAATTCCTGGAAAATCAGATCTATATTCATATACATTTATTGCTTTGCAGCTAAAATTCAGTCAGTTTTACTGACTGTTAATAGGAAAAGATAATAAAAAGAAAATGCAAAAAAATACATCATTTGCTCTTGGCAGATGTTTTAGCATATTTTAACAATATGAGTTGATATTTCTTGCTTGATTACTTAAAGTAATGAAAACAGATGAAATATTAACTCTAAAAAAACTTATACAGTAGGTTTTTCACTGTCTCCAAACCCCTCCAAAAAAAGCCAAATTCTTAGGTGAAGGAGTCTACAAACTGTAAAAGTGACTGGAGGAGAGAAAAATAAAAGTAGGATCCTGCTGCAGTAGATGCTGCTTCCAAAATTTATTTCCATGGGCTGATGAGTGAGATAAGGAAGACAAGATGGTGGACAAAGTAAAAAAATGCATAAGAAGAAGATCCAAAATGAGGATGTCATAATGAACATGTCCATAGTTTATCCAGAGGTGGCAACTCAGCCCCACACAGCCATTCGCTCCCACTCCATCCTGGTGTATTGGGGGAGAGAATCAGAAGGCTAAGAGTGAGAAAACTCATGGGTTGAGGTAAAAACAGTCTAATAGATAAAGCGAAAGCCATATGTGCAAGCAAAGGTAAGCAAGGAATTCACTTACTACTTCCCATGGGCAGGCAGCTGCTCAGCCATCTCCAGGAAAGCAGGACTCCATCCTGTGTAACAGTGACTTGGGAACACCAGTGCTATCTTTTCAAACATCCCCCACACTCCCTCCTTCTTCCCCCAGCTTTATGACTATGATGCCATACGGTCTGAAATATCCTTTTGGTCAGTTTGGGGCAGCTGTCCCAGCTGTGTCCCTTCCCAACTCCTTGTGCACCCCCAGCCCCCTCGCTGGTGGGGCAGCCTGAGGAGCAGAAAAGGCCTTGATGCATTGTCAGCGCTGCTCAGCAATAGCTAAAACATCCCGTGACATCAATACTGTTTTCAGCACAAACCCAAAACACGGCACCATTCTACCTACTGTGAAGCAAATTATCCCAGCCAAAACCAGCACAAGCAGCCATCAAAGCATGGGTAGTTATGGACTCCATTTTTTGCATTTCAGAAAAAGAGACAACAACAAAAAAATCATGCCTAATATAGAGCATAAAATATATATTAACCAGTCATTTCTTAACATTTAAACCACTTGGAAAACTGGTTTTTAATACATAAAAGATCTTTACTCTTTTAGTTGCAGTTAGTGTATTTCAGGGAACTGCAGTCTTTTTTTTGGTAAACAGCAGCATCAGCGCCAAATCGCTTGCAGCACCCTGCTCTGCACCAACTACGTAGTTCTAGAGTTACCATCTCTTTGGCAATGCATAGCACTATTTGGAAGCTGCCTGACTTAAATTATTAGAAATTAACTAAACAGCAAATATTCAGCTTTTATCCTTCCTGTGGGTGCTATTTTTGTGAATTAGGTAATATATCGATTGGAATTGAATATATTGCATGTATCTATCATTTTTGTGAACCCACATTTATTAATCTCAAAACACAGAAAGAGACTGAAAAAAAATTTTGAGATTTAAAATTGTTATGGATGTTTGTGGGGATTTTTCCAGTGGAATATTTAAGGAATTTTAGATGTGCCCCCACCAATCTCCTTTGCAATGTTTAGCAATGCAAAATAAATCTCCAGCACAAGGCTCAGTAAACCAGTACCTACAGTCATGGCTTAGTGACATGAGCACACACTCTGTTAGAGTCTGACATTTCTTGGTTTTGCCTAACAGATGACTGAACTGATTTCACTGGAGTTTTTCCTGATCTGCCATGAATATTAATAAGGAACGAACAACCCTTCTCTCTTCCTTTCCTTAGAAAAGCTTCAACTTAAAAGCACTATTGTAAAGTAGTGCAAACACTATGAGGGCATTTTGAAAATATCACCCCTTTGTAGACCTAAAGGACTAGGAAAGAAATGTTGCTACTAGTGGCCAACTATAGGGACACCTGAAATGACCTAATACCTGATAATTACTACCAGCAGTGTATGATCTTCCTCGTCTTTTTTTTTTTTTTTATCATTTACTTAAGCTTAGAGAAATAAAGAAAATACTATCATGGTGTGTGAGGAGCATTATACCCTGTATCCTGCTTGAATCCATATTTTCAAAACTGCTTATGTTAGATTTGTGCAAACAAAAATATAAATCGAATCCTGATACCAGGTCATATTTTCACAGAACTAACCATAGGATATTCTGGCCATTATCTCATCCAGAACAGAGTGGAACAGACAGACAATACCACTCTGACATAAAAGCTGATTCATCAAAAAATTTGAAAAACATTAGGTCCAGCAGAAGGAGTTTACCTTACATTAGCATTTTGAGTTATGCCTATTTGATCCTGAGTTAGTTGTCCCAAAGCTCACTTTACCATATTGAAGAACCAGGGCTTTAGAAGCTGTGTCAAACTTAACCTCCCTTCCGCTCATGAGATGGCCACCAAGGAAGGATGTGCAGCAGGAGCACCCAGTTCTCTCTTAGCCTCTGTAATGCTTGTACTGAAGGGAACATAGGACAAAATTTTTTTCAGAAGAGAAACATCTCAAGCCTGGACACCTCAAACTATATTTTTTTGAAAAGACCTTGCCCTTAAACATTGCAGTATTAACCAATAGTATAAGTAACAGTAACTCTGTTATAATCTAGCTTTTGGTTTTGTTGAATGACAAGAGCAACATCACAGTGCCTACTGCCAAATTCCTCTTGAGAAAACTCCCTTCAGGCAGGACATGATGTTTTCAAAAAGTGATACAGTAGGCATCTTTGTGGCATAGATGAGTCTGTTTGCCTTAGGAAATTCACATCTTGGCTAACTTCAGCCACATTTCAAATGTTCCTAGAATGTCTTCCTAAAATGTTTCAAATAATTTGACTTTAATTTGAAGCAGAGCATTAGCATCTTCAATGAAGTCAATTACAGTCATATGGCTTTCATCACTCAGGGAGCTAGTATGCTTAAAAGCATGTTTGTAGCTTCTTCAGGGCCTTAATAATATCAGTAGAACTCCGTGGTTCAGAAACCTCTAAGGGAAACAGGAGTCCGCTTATTTTGCTCCCTAATACTGTTAGCTCCAGCTGGAGTCTCCGAAAATAAAGTTCATTACTAAGGAGAGCTTTAAAGAGCATAACAATCAGAGTAAATGTCACACTCATTAATCAACTTCCTAAATAGGCAAAGCAAATAGCATGGAGTCATAGATTCATAGAATCATTAAGGTTGGAAAAGATCTCCAAGATCATGTGCTACAACATCTGGCCAAACATCACCATATCAACTAGACCATAGCACCAAGTGCCACATCCAATCTTTTCTTGAACACTTCCAGCAACGGTGACTCCACCACTTCCCCATGCATAGCCCATTTCAATTCTTGACAACACTTCCAGTGAAGAAATTCTTCCTGATGTCCAACCTGAGCCTCCGTTGGCTCAGCTTGAGTCTTTTGCCTATTGTCCTGTCACTGGTTGCCTGGGAGAAGAGACCAACCTCCAGCTGGCTACAACCTCCTTTCAGAAAGTTAGAGGGAGGAATAAGGTCTCTCCTGAGCCTCCTTTTCTCCAGGCTGAAAATCCCCAGCTCCCTCAGCCACTCCTCACAGGACTTCTGTTCCAGACCCTTCACCAGCTCCATTGCCCTTCTCTGGACATGCTCCAGCACCTCCATGTCTTTCTTGTAGTGAAGAGCCCAGAACTGGACACAGGACTCGAGGTGTGGCCTCGCCAGTGTTGAATACAGGGGGACAATCACTTCCCTGGTCCTGCTGGCCACACTATTGCTGATACAGGCCAGGATGCCATTGGCCTTCTTTGCCACCTGGGCACACACATTGGCTCATGTTCAGCTGCTGCTCACCAGCAGACCCAGGTCCTTTTCCCCAGGGCTACTTTCCAGCCACTCTTCCCTGCAGAGCTGCCTAGGGTTGTTGTGATTGAAGTCCAGAACCTGGCACTTTACCTTATTGAACCTCATACAATTCGCCTCAGCCTCAGCTCATCTATCCAGGTGTGCAGATCCCTCTGCAGAGTCTTCCTGCCCTCCAACAGACCCACACTTTTGCCTGTCTGCAAACTTACTAAGGGTGCACTCAAACCCTTTGTCCAGACCATCAGTAAAGATATTAAACAGGACAGGCTCCAACACTGAGCCCCGGAGGACACCAGAGCTGAATGACACCATTCACCAGCACTGTCTGGGCCCAGCCTTCAGCCAGTTTTAACCCAGCGAAGGATGCATCTGTCCAAGCCATGGGATGCCTGCTTCTGCAGGAGAACGCTGTGTGAGACAGTTTTACTGTCTTTACTGAAGCCCAGGTGGACAACATCCACCGCCTTTCCCTCATCTACTAGGTGGGTCACCTGCTCGCAATAGGAGATCAGACCGACCAAGTAGTTCAGGAGATCTGTCAAGATGCATTAACTATGATTTCCTGATAAAACACTGTAGATTGTGAAGATCACATCTGACTGTTTTCTAAACAGAAAAGAAATATGCACTCACAAGAAATGTAGACTGAAGCACAAGCAAGTTACTTTGTCATACTTTTGATAACCCTGGTAAATCAAGTACTAAACAAGAAGGTAGAAAGGCAAATGATATTTTCTATTTCACATAAAACACCCCAAACACCTCTGCTTGGAAAATTATTAAAATGGAGTTTTGTAGGATGTGTAAAATAAGTTTCAAACAAGTTTAACAAGTAAACAACATAAAAATAATCAAGGGAATGCTAGTTGCCCCACAAATTCCAAGAAAGCATAAATAGACAAAGTTCTCAGCATAATCTGGTCTCCAATGTTGTTCAAATTACCTGAGAAGGATGGCAGCAACCAGACCCAGCAGCTGGCACAGCAAAAATATGGTTCTGCTGCCCATTTAAAGCATCTCTTTGTATTTTTCTGGACCAGGAATCAGCCCTTTCCAGCATGGAAACAGAAGCAAAGGAGTGCTAAAAAATGAGCATTGTCTTTTGCTCTGTACAAGGGCCACAACAGTGAAATTCTGATAATTGATATAAGAACTGAAAAGCAGAGTACTTCACTGAAACAGCAGATTAGTCTCCCAGTGATCTTGGGTTTGCTCACAAAGGAATGTCCTTCACTTGTCTGTTCTCCAAAATAGACGCATCTCACTTGAAGCACATATCATGTACCAAAGAGAGTAAACTGAGATCCCTGTGTGGTAAATAGAAGGTGATCATCCCACTACTTCGAGTAACAGAGAAACCTATAGCAGAATTTTACTCTTCCAAAAAGCCTGTGGAGAATGACTTCTGTGTCTTACCAACAACATTAAACGGCACAAAATTTCCCCATCTTATTGATAGGAAAAGTGGTTAGATGCTGGTGTCTTCAGTGCAATTTTCTTTCCTGATGAGAAGAAAGCCCCAAAGCTCTTTATATTGCTTACCTTCAAAAAAGTGTTAAAGTGCCTTTAACACTTAAAAGCACTTCAAGAAAGCAGTTTCTATAGGAAAAATTGTGGCAGACCAATATACTCTGCTACATTTCACATGAGTAATAATAAAAAATCCAGATGCTGATGTAAGAACTTCCTAATTGTCAGGTTCAGTAGACCAAACTGACAGTAGATGTTTATCACACCATTGCTTTGATTGACAGGAATGTAGATCTTTGTGCAGATGAGCATATAGTGCACCTCCTGCACCTGGTTTCGTTTTAAAACCACGGGAAATAACTGATGAACATGTAGCAGAATTTGACTTTTCATGAGATTTTCTAGAAATATTCACACTTATTATCAAGCTTCAAATACTTTCTTTGGCACACAAACACACAAACAAATTTTGGTCACTCAGACTCTTTCTGTAATGTGGACTCTGAATGTGAACAACAGAATTTACACCTCCTCCCAGCAACTAAAATCTACCCCATTATTTTCTAGAGTATATTATTTCAATTCAGTTAAGGGGCAAGAAAAATGTTAACAGAAAAACAGAGGGAGAAAAGGTATGAGTGACCAGAATATACTGGTCTCCATGCGTTTTTCAAGAGTTTGCATGGAATAACAATTTCTGGTTTGCATGATAGAAGCAATAAAGCTAAGGTGAATAAGTTAAAAGTCTATAGATGTGATGCGATCTGATGTAGAAGGATCGGATTGATTAAAGGAAATTGAAGAGTACTGATGTCACTTCTGGTGTCATGGTGTTGGTTATGTTAACACTAGTTCTTGCAATACAAATACAGCAGGGCATATTATACAAATTAAAACAATCAGGGTTCTGAGTAGAAATCATCAGGCCAGGGCAAGGTGATAAAATAACCAGCCAACAAGAAATCATCAACACACGGTGTACCTTGTAGGCACAGTGTAAAAAGAGCCTATATAAGTAAAGACAAAATGGTGTCTCAAATTTTCTCCTCGGCCAGACTACCAGCATGGTTTATGGCTGTGTTGCCTACGTAGGCTGTTTCATGCTAGGTTGCTTTCCATTGAATCAAAATTTTCTTCTTAACTGGTAAATTCTGACAAACAGCGATGTGTTTCAGTGCTTTGACTTTACTCATAGCGCATTTATCACAGCAGAGAAGACTGACTGAAGAATTCCAATCAAACGCCTGCCTGCTTTCTATGCTGAGCAAAAATCTAAAGTTGCAGTTATTTACCCAGCGTTTCTGTGGCAAGCTTGTAAGATCAGCCAGGAAGGATGATCAGTGTGCAGCTGAACATGTCCACTGTCAGCTTAGTGGCATGGAAAAACGTACATCCTTTGCTTCTCCTGGACTGTAATAAGCACACAAGGGTTGTTTTCACTGCTCCTGCTCTCTTTAGGCTTGCCTAACAGGGTTTGTAGTGCCACCTTTTCTACGTACATTTAATTCTCATGTAATTCTTGTTTTGCAAGTTATTTCTTACAAAAATAAACCAAAAATTATTTTTCTATTATTGTTGTAAACTTCATCACTACAACCCTAGGGCTGTAAAAAAGAAGGTCTGACTTACAGGACTTATACAGCAGCATCTGCTGTATCCAAAGTTTCCTCTCCCATGATATTCCTGGGTCACTCCGCTTCTCTCCTTCTGCTATTGTTGTCTTCTGAGACTAACCCGAAGTTGTGGTGATTGCTGATATTTTTCATGTGCTTTTTAGTATTTTTCCACATATTTCAATATACTAAGCTCTTATTTTTCTTCTCTCCTTCTATCTCCCTGCCTCTCTCTTCACCACCACCACCACTCCCGCTTAGTATTCCTTCAGGTAGATTAAAGTATAATAAATGCAATATGTAAATTATATCTTTAGAATCCCCACATGGGCATTCAAAGTATAAACAAGTGTTGTTTTTCACTCTGCTCAAATAAACTTTTCATAGTAGAAATAGATAATTTATTTTTCCAGAGAAGTATTGATTTAAGCTGAAATAACTTACAAAAGTATTGGGAAAAAAAGAAGTACAATCTGGCTGCACTAATAGATGTAGTCTTTGCACAGCTGAAAACTTATTAAAGTATATTTAACTCTTTGTCATCCACAAAGTTTTGTGACTTGTGAAGCAAAGCAATTTTGAAATAAATGACTAATGATTCTCTCTTTCCTGAAAATGTTCTCCTTTCTGCCCTACTATAACCTAATTTTTGGACACTTTTGAAATGTTTCATTCTAGTAATACACTGAAAACTCTGATTTAGAAGTTTAGTCCAGCATACTTCCACTTAGACCTGGACTTCAGACAGATAAAAACCAGAATCGGATTTGCTTCTTATAAGACCAAGGAAAGATTTCAGAAATTCCTGATCTGCACTAAATCCCTGTTTTTCCCCACCTATAAATAGGAGACTGCCTTGTATGAAATCCAGGCTCTGGTGATTGGTCTTAATTCAGTCATCTAAATTAATTTGTTTGAACTGTTCCACTTTCCATAAATAATTAAATCTTCTTTGGACTGCAAAGAATAAGACTAAAGGAGGATTTTAATCTAGGTCTCCCACATCCTGCCTAACCACTGGGCTTTTCAGGAATTTTCCTTGAAAAGAAACTACAGACAGTTGGTTTTTTTTCTCCAAACATACAAATCCAGTAAAAATATTAATTTTGACAACTTATTATTTTTTTGAGAGAAAGGCGTTGCTCAAAGATTCCTGCCCAGTTTTTCTCAGAAAGGCAACATCATTCAACATCCAACCGTTTCTCAGTCCTAGGCGCTGTCTCAAGCTGTACTGTGGGACCAGTGGCCACTTGTCAGGTCAGAACCCTCCACTGGTGGCAGCCCCAGTCTGAGAACATCTGCCCAGTGGGGAAGCCTCAGGGATGTAAACGAGCAACATATTGGTCTGGATTTAGCAAGATTCTTTATTTCACCCAAGAAGCAAATCATTTGGGTCTGAAAGTTTGCTCACTTTTCCTTTTCACTATTAGCTTTTAAACAGATATAGGGTCATCTACTCTTGACATACAATTTTGAAGCAGTAATTGATTCTGAAGCAAACACCAAAACAATTTTTAAACTGACAAAATGAAGCATTGTTCTTTATGATTTTACAGGTTTTTTCCTTGTTTTTTATGAATATTGTTCATCAGATTAAGAATAAATTCTCAAGGTTTTTTCCTTTGACTGCTATCTACTTAGTCAGTCACAAATCTAGCAGAGTACCTGCACATGGGTAAATACAATAGCTGTTGGATTTTATTGTCAAAAAGTATTATGCAAGACTGCTGATGATATGAAAAGAGTCTAGCTATTTGAAAGAAAACATGTGGCTATTTCTTTTTCCTGTTGAAAGAAATACATCCCAAATGTGACAAGGCTGTAGCTTTTAAATTTCTTTAAACTTAGCCCATTTTCTACCGTTCTGTGTAGGACCTGACACTGGCAGTCTAGCATTATTCCACTAAACCATCTCCTGGGAACCCTGAAGTGTCTTCTGGGATAACCTCTGAGATGGGCTAGGAGGTTTTTATTTTATTTCGTGTAAGCTATTTTTTGCTGAACAAGGTGTTTTTTAAGAACTCTGGTTTGCAGAGCACAATCCTGCACCTGCAATCATTGTAAGTACCAATTAAATTTACACATTTTTAATGCCCAGTTACACATACAAATGCTGACATTTGCCCTTACAATCAGGTTGTGGAGACAAAACCGTAATCACAGAGCAACACACTGGCTCACGCTCACTTTAGCAGTTGACACCACAGCATCTTTAAAATGCCTTATTCCCAGCTAGAACCTCTCCTTCCTCACAGCCTTCTAACAAGCACAGGGACTCAATTGGCCCTCCTTTTATACTGCAAGAATTAATACTTCCTAAATGTCTGAATTGTTTCATCACATTGTACACCTCAAACAATAACTGAACTTATGCAATGCTTTTTTTGGCCTGCATTTGAGTTACAGATGTGGAATTAAGCATAAAGGGCCCATTTGGGATTAATCTCAGCTGGCCTTGCTCCTTCAATGCTTGTTCACTGAATGATTACTTGTTCAGGGAACATCCCTTCAGAAGCTGTAACTCCAGTTCTGTGTACCTCCATACTGTGAACACCTCAACCATCCAATCCGACGGTGCCATTTTCAACATTCATTAACTAGTAATAGGGAACATTTCTGGTGAAAGCAGAGCTGAAACTACAAGTTTACACATATATATACAGAGAAAGAGTCTTTAGTCACACCTGACACGAAGTGTATTAATTCCTAAATGTGAACCATAATTATATTAGGCACCCAGTAGAATTGAATTTAATGTGATTTAATTTAATTATTTTAAAGTTTCAGGCCAAAGATTCTCTGGAACAGGTTGTCTCATTCAGTAATCATATTAGCTGTTTCATTCATTTTGCTTTCATTAAAATGCACATTTATTACCTAAGAAATCAGAGTACAATACTAAAAATACATTTGACTTTTATCTGTGCTTTTATTCATTTGTAGTTTAATTGCATTTATGACAGATAGCTGCTTATTTTCTAAATATATGGTAGCTATGCTACAAAATTAAAAATTATTGTGAGAAGTACAAAGAAACAACTAAAAAAAAATTTATAACAATACAGTTATACGGGGTGGGGAGAGAACAGGATGGACACCATCCATGCAGTACTGCTTACTACACACTAAAAAAGCTGTAGATTGAAATCACATACTGAAGAAAAACTGTTATATTTTCTATGTAAATTGTATATTTAGCTCATGGGAAAAACAGGAGGGAAACTGTTGTGGCATTTTATCACAGTCCTGCAGAGAGATGACAATGAACAACAGGAGGGAACTCAGATACATTTCAGCAATAAAAGAGGAAAGGATAAGCTGTTACATAAAAAAACCCCAAACCAAATAAAACCCAACGAAACCTCTCTTACACTGAAGTTATTTCTCATTTAATCTCATTACTGTGAACTGTAAAATGTACAAGCCATCTGAAATTCTATGCTCCAGTCAGACTGGCCTCCTGAATCTGGGAATTTATAAGACAGCAGAGGAGTTATATTTTCTTTGATGGGCTGTTTTCATCATTCAAAACTGTAAATTCTCAAAAGCATATCAATATTCAGGAGTTATACAGGGAAAACTCTTTTTTTAAAACTATTTTATAGTGAAATTATGTTTTGTTTTTCTGTATTCTACAACTGTGTATTCTCTCTTAGTTACTCCTTTAAATAAAAAGGCAATAGAAAGAAAGAAAGAAAGAAAGAATAGTGCACCAGGTTAAGTCTCATCTAGGCCGGCATCCTGCTCTCAGCAGTAGCCATATATTATTATGTAGAGATGATTATAAGATAAAACTCCCATAACACTCACAAGTTCCAATAATTTTCAAGTCAGGGATATAGGGATCTAGACGGGGTTCCTGTGTACATAGTAACTCTCAATATTTATTTCCTTTGAAGTAAATAAATAAATAAATAAATAAAATAAACAAATGCTTAAGTAGGTGGTTGTCTTCAGGAGATGGGGAGAGAAAAGAAGAGAAAAGTAGCCAGCTGGAGGTGATGAGTAAAAAACCTGTTTTCATCCCATGGGGAAAAAAAAGTGTTTAAATTAAGTGCTAAGGGATCATAGGGTGGATAGAAAACATAATCACGTTTACAAGAATAAGCTGGGCAAAACATTTAAATTATATGGTAATATTTGGTTTTCTCTGTTTTTTCCCTCAGATTTTGCAGTCAACAACAGCCAGTGGCTTCATATAGAGTTCGTTATACTTACAAAATAGATTACATGCAGAAACTGCATATACCACACAGATTTACTAATCATTCATGGGATTGTGGTGCCTGGCCAGAAGAGCAGACCAAAGAAATGGTTAAGTAAACAAAAATCCAATCACTGTTGTTTAAATTTTCAACTTATACATGTGTTTCTGTTGCTTACTTATTTAAAACCTCCATCTGTACTTCTCCGGAAAAATTACATCTGCCTGGGACTACAGCACTGTTTCGAAAGAAATTTGTACTTGTCCTCAAATAAGTTTTAGAGATAATTCTCAGCAGTGGTAGGAGATGACGAGGTCCATCCTCACCTGAACTTTAAGCCCTCTGAATATCTAAGGATCAATTCCCTGCTGTGATGAGCATGGTGGCTAACTGCTGGCACCACTGCAGAGGTGCAGAAGGGTAGCCTGGATGTTACAACCGCCCATGCTGGGTGTGTTGAGGAAGCCCCACTGGGCAAAGAAAAAGGGTTAGAGCCGTTAATGGGCTGTGTGCCTTGGATAAACAACAGGAAAAGTTACTATCTATCATCCATGCTGCTGACTTAAATCATTCAAATTACCACGAAGGAAAAAACAAATGAAATGTATGTGAGGGTCCAGGCTCCTGCTCAAAAAGAAAAAAACCAACCCAAAAACAAACCACCCAAAACAAATCTTCTTTGACAACTTCATTTTGGATCTGATGTTCACAGAGTCACACAATCACAGAATTTCTTGGGTTTGAAGGGACATTAAAGATCATCTCGTTCCACTTGCTTGTCATGGGCAGTGACATCGTCCGCTAGACCAGATTGCTCAAA
>VZTA01025650.1:0-29326 GCA_013398855.1 Mohoua ochrocephala
TTAGATTAGATATTAGGGAGAAACTCTTCACTGTGAAGGTGGTAAGACACTGGGACAAGTTGTCAGAGAAGCTGTGGCTGCCCCATCCCTGGAAGTATTCAAGGCAAGGCTGGACAAGACTCTGAGCAACTTGGTCCAGTGAAACTTGTCCCTGTCCATGACAGGAGGCTTGGAATGAGATGATCTTCAAGGTCCCCCTCCAACCCAAACCATTCTATGATTCTGTGATCATCTCCCTTCAAGATCTCTCCCCAAATTTTGCTACAAAGATCCCCTCTCTAGTCTGTCACTGCTACCTGTACCCTGCTGGCTCTCAGTTAACCACCCCACCCCACGGGAGGTTTTAGAACATAACGCACTTACAGAGGGCAGCAGTGCACAAAGGGTTTTAATAGGATATGGTCTTTTTGCAGGCTATAAACAAGGAACAGTGGGAAATGCTGTAAATACACTGATATATTGGCCCTGCATTGCAACGCTCAGGCCAACACTCACATCACTGTGGTTACCCAGGAGGACAGCTTGGGGGGTTCAGAGTGCTTCCTCGGGGACAAGCTGCTGGAATGCCCCAGGCAGTGACGTGAGGCTACACACAAACCTGCAGTCCCCAGATAGTCAGTTCATTCAATATGATGGCTTTGACAGTGGTACCAGCTGATCATCTGACAGATTAATGCAAATACGGGCTTTGGGACATTCATTAAATTACCAACTACAATGACTAACTTGCAGTAAGATTCCCTGGCTATGTTTGCAACACAGACTCAGCTGCCTGCCTCAGAGGATGTGAAATGGCAGGGAAATGGCTCACTTCCAGGTGCAGCAAAAACTGTGCCAGAGACCATAATCTTTAGAGGTTTCCTATCAAATGAATACAAGCTAATACTGGGAAACTGAGCATCAGTTAGTCCTCTGTAAGCAGGATTTCACTGCAACTCATGTTGCTGTCCTTTACACACTGTTTTTATCGTTATTTCCTTTGGCTTGTAGCGATAGGTCATTGCTATCAAGTCCTTAATTTATGCGAGATGAACAACAGCGACGGACAATGATCCACATATTTACTTAACCATTTGCAGCCCTATAACAGTGAGAGTATTGCATGAATTTCTAACAGTTGTTGAGAGGAACTTTCATAATTTCGAGTCAGAAAATGGCTGCTCACAACCTGCAGGGGTTTTCTGCCTCCTCAGGGGAATTTGCTTTAGAAAGTGTTTCTCACAGTTGGTTTGCAGTCTTTGCTTATTATTTCCTTTCTGCCTCCTGAGCAAGGGTAATGTTTCAGAGGGCTCGAGTGAATTCACCACCTGAAAACAGGCTTGAGCTAGCACTGGTTGCCTCAGATGAAAGGAAAGTATGAAAAAAACCAAAACAGTGAAGGTGATAAAACCTCAGCAGCAATTGCCTTCATTAACTGTTCTTGGGGACTAGCCCAGCCTTGGGTTGTCCTGCAGGGACATTCACTTATGCCCTGGCTCCACAGCGTTGCAGGGTAGAAAACTCTTTGGTCTATAGAGGTGAAGAGTCTGTGATATGAAATTGGACAATTTCTGTGCCAAAATGCCCCGCTATTTACACTGGTACTGACAGCTGCATTTAGGCCTGTTAACTGCAAGGCGATTATGGCAATTGCCTTGTTCCAGTTCTTCCCTGTGCCATTTCTGCACCCAGGAAAATTCCACCTGACTTTTCTCAGTGCTCTCCATCATTCAAAGAGAATCTTACAAAGCCACAGTGCAGATCCCTGAGCTTTGCATGGCCCAGTCTAACTCACAGGAGTGTGAAAAGACAAAACCCACATAGGAAGCATCTACACTTTACTTCAAAGATGAACATGTCTCTGCAATTTGTTTGTTGCAAAGGTCATAACACTTAGGGTGAACAGAATTTGCATATTTTTTTGGTCTTAAACCCAGCTGACCTACAAGTTACTTGCAGGACACTTTGCATTGTAGATTGCTTCGAGAATAAGAAAACATCCCTTCCAAGGGGTAGAGATGGTCTGATTCCCCCTTCACTGGCCTTTCCTTCCTACATCCCTTCCTCCCTCTATGATAATGATTTGCAAGGTGGCTCAGTATTCTGGGGGGCAGAGAGGTGGGTTTTTTTGGCCATGTCCCTCATTTCTGAACAATGAAAATGAAATATAGGTCAAATGCGAGGCTTTTTTTACAGGATAAATGTACAAAAATTGAGTCACACATTGCTGAAAATCTAGAATAGAGCATCTCATAAATTTCTTTCATTTTAGAATTTAACATTAAAATCATTAAGAAGAAGGAGAAAATATTATTGGAGAGGTCCAAAAGAGTCTGGTTTGGCAATCCAGAGGTGGCTGCCGCCCTGGTCTGTTTGTAGTGACAGGGGAGGTTGCAGCAGAACCATATTTTGTGAGATGTGCACTGCAGTGGTTGGAGCTCGGGGTCAAGCCCTCGTGCCTCTCCCTCAACTTGCACTGGGCACAAGCACTTAAAACATTGGCAAAAACATAATGAGATCTGGAGATTTAGAAGAAATTTTCAGAGGAAGGAATGGGCAAGTGAAGCTTGGTCAGCAGCAACTGGTAGAAGAAATGAACAGAGAGAAATCAGTGGTAGCTGTTTGGGCAGAAGGGCACCAGTTTGCCAGCAGAAGAGTACCAGTGGAAAGGGAGGGAAAGGGGCCAGCAGAGGTGTAGAATGGGACTGGAAAACATTTGTAATCTTTCAGCAAGTCTTTCAACGATTTTCCATTCCACTGTGATTAATTTTGCTGTCAGTCTGGGCTGGTTTGTGTGTGGTGAATGTAAATGAGACTAGTAGGTTGTTAAGGTCTGTATCAAATGGAAAAGTGAATGTCTGGTTCATGACAAGTAAATACTCTGGCTTGTGTCTGTGCAACTGATGCTGTTTTACACAGTCAGGCATAAGGATTTTGATCTTGACAACATTTACAACTGTAGCATCTTAATGTATGCTCCTAAATTCCTTTGAGCATATATAACACTTTGGCTCTGAATTCTACAAAGAACTTATTGAAAGATGAAAAAATATAAGCAGTCAACATTAACTTGCTAAGAGTACTCCAAGGAAGAGCAGGATCCTCAGAAAAAGTTCCACAATAAGACCCTAATATTATTTCTTTTTTTGTTCAAAAACACCTTGTGTTTCACAGGCAGCTTTTTGTTGGGTTGGTTTTTTTTTTCCTGTTTCTGATTTGGTTTAACCCATCATTTGAGAACTGAAAGGCAGAAAATCCCCACCTAGCAGGGAAAGTCTTACAAGACTTTGAAGAGGAAGGTCTATTTTTCAGCTGGGGTGGTCTCCCACCAAGCACAGTGGCACTTTTATTGTAGGCTTAAACTTAGGAAGACTTGGATTTCATTTGCCCATATTAACACTTTGCAAGTAGGGAGCAGAGAAGGAAGCGGGGCTAGATCAGACCCAGTCATATCAAGTTCTTGCTTGAATACATTATCTGAGCATGGCCCAATTCCACATCCTCTCCAAAGCCCCTTTCCAGTTTCCAAAGTCAAGATGAGGGCAATGGGAGCTAGAGCTGCCCAGCACCTCAGAGGGTCACGGTCTTTAAAGGTAAGACTAACTACAGTGGATTGGAGAGTGAGGATATTGATGGATTAATTAACTGCTTATTTCAGATGACTACATACGGGAAGACAGAGAAAATATTATATAGGAAGGGAAGGAAAACATCCTAGGCTGAGGCCATAAGTGATGCCAACTTTTCTATCCAGTCACTTTGAATTGAACTCCTAATTGCTTCCATTAGTTGAAACAGTTATTTTAATAATCCAACAACAGGCTTTTCCTGCCGTAAGCAGAAAAAAGAAAAATTTGTCATTTGAGTAGTTAATTTTTTGGAACTGAAGCAGAGATCAGACTTCAATCCACTTTGTAAACTCAGGTACAAGTAAGTTCAACAGTGTGTGACAGCTTGCTGCCAGAGCAAGCACAGTATCTCATTTTCTTTGGCTCCCAGCAAATTAGGAACTTAGTAAAGAGGGAAGGAAGAGTTTTGTGGTGGCAATTGACCCTCATCAACGAAATATGGAGCTCCCTCAAGTCCTGCCTTCGACCATTCAGTGCCACCCCTCTTGTGCTGCTTCACTTTGTGGCTCACAGAGCAACCCTGAGACATCCCTGACTTTCAGAAAACCTTGCTGGGGCTACTGCAGCAGGGTCATGGTGCCTGACAGCCTTGACAAAACTGCTGGATGCCACGTGCAGTGTCTCAAACAAAGGTGAGAGGCCACCCCTTATTTCCAGGGCAGCCCTTTGGAATCAGCAACTTGACAGCAAAAGCACCAGTTTATTGTGAAAGTCACCCATTCCCCATCCCTGAGAGAAAATCCCCAAACACACAGAAGGAGGAATTTTTCAGCCAGAAGCCCAGATGATAGCAATGGTCAGATTTCAAGCAGTGGCATTTGGCCACAAAAAAGGACTGTCCTTGAAGCTCACCTGCAGCCCACTGCCCTTAGGACTCAAACTTGTTTGTTTCTTATATTTGTATTTCAGTGTTATCTATTTCATTCTTGTATCTTAGGTTTAAGAATATATTCATATTCAGACCATGACTGATTACGCATGGCTTGCTATTTTAGCAGGATTTAATATAACAAACTTTTGAAAAAAACTGAGAAACTCTCACTTACTCTTTCATATGCTTTAGGAAGACAATGATTTATTAATAAACACAGAATTACATTCTCTGAGTTCAAGGTGACAAACAAGCCCTGGTACAAGTTTGCAGCTGGTCAGAGAATGTCACTGCAACTGACTAATGAAAAATCCCTGTTGTTTTAAGAGTAAACATGGCAATATTTGGAAAATTAATGGTGAATTAAAATACACCCTTCCAAGACTCTTCTTATGATAAATATGCTGTCTCCACGTGACCCCTTGCAATTCCTCTTTGCCCACTTTCTAAGATATAAAAGCCTGATCACATTGCCACTAAAATCAAGGGCAAATATTTCCGTGTTCTTTGCACAGGATGAGACCCTTATTATATTTCAGTGGCAATATTTTTCACTCCACAGAAGTTTCTTTGGCTATACATATGTTCTATTCTGATTTAGTAAGTGTGTTTCAGACAGAATTATGTGGATTTGAATATGGCCCTTCTGAGGGAAAGAACTGTAAAATTCCCCACCAAGAGTTGATCTTTGCCAACATTCGTCGATAACTGATATTAATAAATAGGAGCTGGTAGGCTGTCTTTCTGAAGCAGCATTCAGAGCCTGGATAACATTTTAAAATGCTGTAAAGGGAGAACACATCCTGTCTGGCAAGCTGAGGTGTAAAATATGCTACACGAAACCAGATGGCTGCACAAACTTGTCTGAAATTGCAGAAGGAGACCAACCTTTCTTCTGTGGCTGCAAGAACCTGCCAGGAAGGTCTTGTGCTGTGCAGAAGCTACTGCAGGGCTTGGCTGTGGAGTTTAAAAGTCACTAAGCAGGCAGCTGGGATGAACAAAAGACATGGTATACTAAACTGTGGCTTTTTCAAGGCTTTTTGCACTTGCTTTTTCAATTTTTTTTCCTATGCTGCTGGTTTTAATCCTTTTTTCCCCCCTCTCTTGCCAGTATTAAAAGTTTTGGTTCCCTTTTTTTGTTTGTTTTTGAGAACCTGCTACCTGTAGTGTACAGACAGAAGCACTGTGCTGTGTATGGGAGTCTTGTGCACATCAGAAACTTTACTCACAGCTGTTCCATAACTGTGAATAAAGTGACCATCGCTTTCCCAAAGCCTGTTTCACCATCAAAGAGGAACAGCTGAGCAATAGGGCCAAAGGCACTGTTTGCTGTTAAGGGTGCTTCAGAAAATACCCATTGAATCATTCAGCAACAGCTTTTTTCAGCCTTGAAAGCCAGAAATTGCAGTCTTGAAAACACAAAACCTCTTCTTGTATGGATCCCTGCACCGTGAGCCAGAAGATGTGAAACCGAGGGTGCTCAAAGCAGCTGAGCAATGACTCACACAGCAGGTGTGGGACTTGGACCGAACCCGTCCCTGTCATCCCTCTGCAGCCGCGGTGGTTCTCAGAAGCCCAGGTGGTTCCTTTTCAGTTCTCCACTTTCCTGAGGAGAAGCAGCTTCTTTTCAGCTGCATGTTGCAGCTCTCTCTTGGAGAGGATGTCTCCTCTCTCTCTTGGAGAGGACGTTGAAGGCTTTTGTTGGAAGTCTGGAAGGTGATGGTCTGCAAAGGAGTTTTCCTCTTGTGAGGAACTAACTTTCCCAGTCACCCTTTTCCAACTCCCCTTGTTCCAGGGACTGGCTGCAGCCAGGATAAGCTGTCTCCTAATAGCAAGCATTATGCTAGAATGCTTTATTGTTTAATAGCACTAAGCTTTGTAAGTGTGAATTGGCTCCCAAAAGCTTATGGCAGCCTCCACTCTTCAGCAGTCATGGCGAATAATGGGAGGATAAAGGCAGTTAATTGAGGGGAAATCCCCTCACATGGACAAAGAAAACAGATTTCTACTAAATAGTCAGCACATGGAGGGCAGTGAAAACTTCCCTAAGGCAAAACTCGACTCTTTTACTCTACCGCAGAGCCAAAATAATTCCCAAGAAGCAAAGGGACTTGTGTTAGTGTAGCTGAAATTTACAAGCTGAGGTGTCCTTCCCAGACTCCAAACAGAAAAACAGAGTCAGTCTTTAGACCTTGTATTTAATGACTCCCACATGCTTGGGAGTTAGAAATTTTCTTTGTTAAAAATGAAGTGTACTCCTCGTGGGTCAGCTTCTGAGTTGCTGATGCTCTGCTTGTTGAGTGTGTCAGCCAGGCCCTCAGGGCCACAGAGAAAAACACCTATTCTGGAGCTGTTAAGAAAATGAAAATGTGGTCAGAAGCTAGGTATGGAGCAGATGGATATTCTTCATGTAAATCATTTTTATGTTCTATACACGGATGGTTTTTTTCCCAATTACAGGAACTGAAGTGGAACTGGATGTCTATCCCTTAAACCTTATAACCCCTTAAAACTTATTGCTGCTTCTAAAACAAATGCTGGGCTAAACCTCAGCTCAGCCTAAGTCAGTGAAGACAGGTTTGTTGACCTCACTGAATCAAAGAAATAGTGCTTCAAACAGCTTATGGCACAAATTCTTGAGAGGAGCTGTTCTGGTTTTTTCCTACAAATTTTGGGTGGTTAGCCAAAGGTCATCCATATTCAGGTTTGGTTTTTAGAGGTAGAAAGTGGTTTTGGAGGTATTTAGACACCACCTGATATTCCTATCTACTTCAGCTGGAAGGATAGGATTAGTTTTTTTCTAAATCTTCTGCTAGTAATTAGACACTCCAAGAAGTATCTTGCAAAAAAGGAACGATTTTTTAAAAATATTGTAGGTCAAAACAATTTGGTCAAGATCATAGGTCCTGTCCATGGCTGAAAAAAGAAGATACCTGGAGATAGGTAGAAAAAAAAAAAACTCCTCAAACTTTATCAGCCAAAGGAACAAGATTGTGCTGTATGGGCATTAAACAGAGGAAGTCCACAGACACTATAATTTGCACAGGTTTACCCAGGATGCTTCCCCGCAATCGTTTTGAACTCGTTTTCCCAGTTAGGTCTTCCATACAAGGTTTTCTGTTTCAGTCCTGTAATCACATCTTTCTCTTCTTCATGATGCACTACGAAGTGAGTGGCCTGGGGGAAATGAAACCCAAAGGACAATTAAATATGGCAGCATTGTGTTCTGGTTCAAAAATAACAATGTCAATACTCATTGAATTATTTCCTTAATGAGATTGTGGAATTTACAGTGTTTTACAAGGAAAGCTAAGACTGATAAAAAACTGACTATCAGTGTCTACCCCTTCCTTCTCCCCAGACTGGGTGGCCTCAGGAGTTAAAGCTACGAAACATAGAACACAACAATTAATTTTGGGAGTTTTTTGCAATGAATTGGTTTAGTCTAAGAATTCTAAAATAGGGCTGCAAATTAAAGAAACCTTTCCCTTCAGATACAGTAACACTACTCTCTTGACCATAATGAAATCCTGCCAGTTTGTTCTCTGGAAGTTTTGATCCATATGAGGAGGTCTTGCCTCTCATGTGTAACTGCCAGCTAGACCAGCTACGTTAAGTAAAGCCAGACAGAGAAGATGTGGTTAAAGGCATAAATTCAGGCCTTGCAGAGTTCTGCAGCCCTTTTATATGAGGCAAAAAAAGTTACAGGTAACTTTATCCCCAAGGAAAAATTGTGGGACTTTTCTTCTTTCCTTTCTGTTTTTTTGACATTGCATATGTGACAACTTCCTTGGTGCTCTCCCTCCCTGTCCTTAGCTGGGCTACAGCACTTTGGGCACACGGTGAATTTTGCAATGGTGAGATAAAAGTAGTATAAAACATCACTAAAAGTAACAGAGTGAGAGCCTTTCCTGACTCAATCACACATTCTCAAGTGTCTGCTCCTTTGCATCTCCACAGCAACCTACCAGCACAGGACCAGACAGAGAACTTGAGTCCTGAAACAAATATGCTGCCGTTGTTCAAATTTTGTGCATTGGCCTCCTTGGTCCCTAAACCTCTTAATTACATGCTTTAGGCAGCACCAGCTGTTTTAGAGACACATGCACGGTCATCTGAGGTTCCTCCTGTGAACAAAGCCTGCTTCCCACAGAGCACAGCCAGAGTAAACCAGAAAGGAAGTCAGTGCACATTAACAGCTGATCCCATGTAACCTCTGTAACACCCGTCTGCATTCAAAACCTCTGAGAGCCAGATGGATGCCCAGAGTAAAAGACCATTTGAACAGTTATGAAAAGAGATTTGCTAATATTAACCCCAGTTTTATGGCAGTGATATCCTCCACCGTGTGGTTACCTGAGTTTCATCCCAGCCTGTAAGGTAGATGTTATAGCTCAGAAAGTCTGCATTATTCCTCTCCAGCATTTGAGCCTCCAGAGATTGCAAGAGGTCAGCAAACCATTCAAAGGCATGAGTGTCCCTGCAAAGCCAGTAAAAATAAATCTGGAAGAGACAAGAATAAGCTGTCAGGGGACACAGACACTTAAGTCTTCTGGGTTTATGTATGCTGACAGAGTGAGGATTATAGAGTTCTTGTAGAAAATGTCCTGAACTCTTCAGTAGATGGGTAGGATGGTATTGAAGCTATTCAGGAATTTTGATGCTGGGAGAGTTATAAAGCTGAATGACTGACTGCAAGAACAAGGAAATCTCTTTCTATTTCTCTTCCACATTTTTAGTTTGCAACATTTCCCCACTTAGCTCCTTGTAAAACAGTTTGTTAGGACATAAATAAATGATTTAGAGGTGAACTCTCTTTCTGTCTGCTGGCAGGCAAGATAAAGTAGGTAACAAAACCAGTTAGACTCTCCAAATATGACCATAACTGCAAAGTGTGACCCCACACCTCTGCACAGGGAGATTCCAGGGGCAGGAGGGGAGAGGAGGATGCTTCCATTGCTCTTCCACTGATGAAAAGCCTTTCTCTTTGTGCTGGGGAAAGGAATGCAGTATTTGCCCAGGCTGTATTAAAGCCTTGAACTTTGTGTTTCTCAAATAGATGAACACCATTTCCACTGCAACTGGAAATCCTCGGGGCCACAGTCAGGATTAGCATGTGTGACTTGGCTTGTAGGCTATTTCTCCTTTCATTACGTTTTTGCTTTAGATCCTCCTGTTTTCCTCCTGCTAACCTTGAGAGGCAACTGGACTCTTCCTCCTTTTAGGACTCATGCATGCCTGGAGCCAGATCACCTTTGCAGTGCTTGCTTTGATTTAGGCCCTTGGCCCTTGAACAATTACAGGGGCTCTGGGAAAGAGGACACAATACCTTCTTGAGCTTTAGGTTGGTGGCATCGTGGCAGTATTTGTACCAGACAGACTTGAGAACAGATGCAAAGGGGGTGACCCCTATTCCAGCTCCAACCAGCATCACAGTTTCATAACTGAACACGTCCTCACTCGCTGTTCCAAAGGGGCCATCCACAGCTATCCTGGAATTGAAAGATTGCTTATTAAATCAATAGTGAGTATTTATTAACACCATTTAAAATAACAGTTAAAAGGTATTTGTCTGCTACAATGCATGTTTGGACTGAAAAGAAGTCAGCAAAAGGAGAGGTGGAGTTGACAGAAAAAACTGTAAGGAGGCATCTAAGAGCCACATCTGTGCCACCATTTAAGGTTTGTATCCCCGGTGCCATCAAATTGGTTCAGCCAAATTTAAACGGTCATAGGTGTTTGTTGACTTTACCATGGAGACTCTTTGTACATACTTAGGCAACTTCCATGCCTCCTGGAATTCTTGTTTATCACACCCACAGGCATTGAACAAGCCCTCTGTCCAGTCTCCTACGATACGGACGTGAATGCTGAAGTAATCCTCTTCTGGAGCAGAAGTCAGTGTAAATGGGTGCCATTCCAGTTTAGACACTGCTGGACATTTGACAAAAATGTATTGTCCAACCTCCATCTTGAAGCCTTTTTTCATCATCTGGAGCTCAATTGTCTTGAAGGGATGAATGACCACCTACAGAGAGAAAGGCAAGGGGAAAAAAAGGAAAGGAAAATGTCTGTTTTCACTAATCACTGATGTATCTCACTGATGCATCTACATCCACCATCACTAACATCATCCTCTGCTATGAGAGCAGGGAAAGCTGGTGAAACTTTCTTCCCAGCAGAACTGAGAGTGAGGAACAGCACCTGACAGGCAGAAGAAACCCTGCAGAGGATGTTGATGTTTTGGTTGAAGTATTTTTTCACATCACACTTGCAGTCACTCCAGAGGGGACAGGCCAGGCTGGCACATCTTGTAACACATCACCAGATCTATGTGTGCACATTGTTAATTCCAGATGGACCTTGCACGGTGGCACAGGGCACAGTGTTAATGCATCTGATGTAGATACAGGGGCAAAAACACAGGGCTATCCTACAGATATTGGATAGGTAGTACCACTGGAAATGGGTATTTTCTTGTTGTATTTGGGTGGGACCTTGGCTATTCTTTAGCCAAGAAAAAATAGAAACAATATTCTAGAAGCAAGACCAGTAATTCTGTCACTATAAATTTTAATCCTAAAGTTTTCTGCCAAAATTATTCTCATTTTTCAAAAGAGATTTGCAAGAAGGAGAATCAAGTCTCTCTGTCTGTTAATTTGGGTGTCAATAGTGGTGTTTAGGATTGTGAAGGAAATTTTCTGCCAACAGGGCGCTAAATAGACACCACAGAAATATAGTGTAGAATATAATGGGATATTTTGGTAAAATTACCAAAAGCACACGAATATTTAGGAGCCTTCCAATGTGTCAGCATCAATACAGAGCACGGTAGAGACATCTGATATCATCCCCCAAACTCTGCTATGATTTGAACAGGGTGTGTCCTCAGGATGCAGCACAGTGCCATGTGAGGAAATTATACTGGGAAAGTCCAGGATAGTTTTCATATGTCTGAACTTAGTGCTGTACTAATGTGGCTGTCAGAATTTCAGAATCAGTGTTAATATCTCTGCAACACACCGTGGGGAATGGAAGCTCTGCATCAGATTTGGGCGCATAAAATAAACATGCTCTAACTCATTTTTAGGGGTCATTTGTTCTGTGTCTTAAATTAGTCTCAAGTCTGTGGAATTTCTGCACTGTGGAATTTTCCACCCAATAGAAAAAAAAATAATTTCTTTCCTGAGATTCAGTCCTGTGCCTTAGCTAACTTCCTCCTCTTGCTCATTTTTAGAGGCTACATTTGGATGTTAGATGTTGGCATCATGACAGCAGTCAGAACATTCCTTTCACTGATGAGTTTGGCATGTAGGAGCCTCTGGCGTGGCTGCACCATTTGGAAAAGAAGGTGATGCTTTGCCTGAGATTAAGTGTAGCATCAGCACTTACCTTTGTGATAACAACCTTCTGCTGTGACCTCCAAAACCGCACCAGCCGCTCACACAGGTACAGAAACATGGGACCTACCACCCACTTCCATGTCTGGAAGCAGAGGAAAACAAGTCAGATGATGAAGATCATAGAATCATAGAAAGGTTTGGGTTGGAAGGTATCTCAAAGATCATCTAGTTCCAACCCCCCTGCTGTGGACAGGGACACCTTCCACTAGGTGAGATTGCAACTTAGATCAAATCAAATCCTGGAAATTCTATAGGCAGAAGTGAAGTTCAAATAATATCTGTTCTTTATTAACCAGAATAGGGAACCCTTAAGGTATATGACACCTTCAAAATTCTGGTCAGAGAGGGAATTTCTTTCTCCGTTGAGAGTTGCAGCTGGGTTTTTAGTTTCTACTAGAGTTACAGCAGGGAATTTTCCTGTAAGTAATTTTGTCTCTGTCTAAAAAAGAATGTAACTAAGTGAAATGTGGAGTAACATGCTTCATGTATTATTGACTCAGGTCTGTATTACTGCAAGAAAAGATGCGGCTTCTGTTAACAGATCAGTCTGAAATATGAAACAAAAACCAGCCTGGTTAGTAAATAAAAGCTGAAGTTTCAATTTCACATTTCCAGGGGTGTTATCTTCTGTTAATGATCATTAGTTAAACGTTAATAATGTTTAACTACTTATTATGAGAATTATAGCACTTTCTAGATATCCCCAGAAGTCATTACTTTTTGCAGTTTAGTTTTTGGATAAACAGTTCTCAGATATCAATTGCTCTTTTCCTTTGTCTGTCAACTGTGTTTATTTTACAGCACACTGAAAGTGTGTTTTCTGTCTGGACTCCATTTCTGGTTATAATCCACTGTGCCAAAATCTATTGCTTCATGTGAAGAAAGCTGCCATTAAATAGTGCTGAGGGTTACATGGCTGTTTTTCTATGCAATTGCACGTATTATATAAGAAAAAAAGAGCAAACCGTAAACATTTTCAATTGAATTTACACTCAAGCCAGCTGCTCTTACCATAGGAGGATTCCCTGCAAACTGGGGGATTGGGCAAGCCCCATTCTTGCCCCAGTGAGTGAAGTTCTTGTAGCAAATTTCAGGGTTATGTTCAGCCAGACTTTCGGCTGTCTGTCCCCGTACAATACGACTGGAAAAAAAGTAAAGATCATTAAGGCAGTGAAATTAAAATGAAGGCATCTGTTCCTTGTTCTATTTATGTACTACTCTATTTATATGGGGTTGTGGACTTTGCACTGCTACAGCTTTGATACAGATTTACTGCTCTAATCCACCCACAAAGTTACCATTAAAGAAATAAAAATGGGGAGGGAAGTTTGAGGGATAAAATCCTGATTTTGGGATTAGGTGAGGAACTGAGAGTTACGTCCATTACCACTTCCAGGATGTGGTCACAATTAGAAAGCTTTATTTTCTGAGTTATCCTACTTTTTTCTTCAATTAAAAAAAAAAAAAAGACCAAAAGAAAAAACAACCAAAAACCAAAACCTGGAATGGACAAGTAATCAATTTCCTACTAACCACTACATAGATTATGTCTGCTGTTTATATTAGAAATTTGGAGATCCCTTTCCAATATACATTCTTCCTTTGGCCCTTCCTCTCCCTCTGATGCTGTGGAGCAGCTGTTCAGGTGCTGTGCATGAACACAGATGCTTTTGACACAAAGCAGCTATTGCAGCTATACCAGCTTGCATCAGCTGATTATCTGGCCTCTATATTCTTGCTTGGTTGGGCTGGCCGTTGTTGTTGTTTGTTTTATTATAAAGAATCCTGACTGATCCAGTACAGCTGTATTTCCAGTGGCAGAACTGGTGCTGAGAGGTAGTTTCAGTTTCAAGGGGCAAAAGTCTATTCTAATCTCGTTCACTATTTCCTGCCTCTCTCTGGAGTTCTGCCAACCTCAGGATCTTAGCAGAAAAATTCAGGTTAAAAATCTGCTGAATTTTCCCTAAAAACAGTCTGCTTCTGATCAGGCTGTTTAGTTTTATGCCAATATGATTCTTTGATATCTTCTCCCTATGACTTCTCTTTCTGCTTTTCTAGCTCAGTTTCTGTGGACTAGACTACATTTTGGATATTTCAAAAAACCCCATGGTATCTAAGCCATATGCATGCCTAGCTTCGTGTGACAGATTTTTCAGAGGATTATTAGAAAACCTCTGCACAGTGTTGAGAGATAAGGTATTGCTCATAAATATTACTAATGAACCTCTTCTTCATTAAATGTTTGATTAATATCCTGTCTGAAATATAAAGGGAAGCAGTGACACTGCTCCAGGAGTATCACGAGTTGCAATCTGCAGGAACATCAGCAGTTACAGTTCACTTCCCCACTGATGACAACGGGTTCAGCTGAGCCGCCTCTGGGATGAGTTACAGGAACAGAAGTAGCCCGTTTCCTCCACTGCGCACCCCATTGCTTAAGGGAAAGGGGGCCTGGGGGTTCTTGCCTTGCCCTATGCTCTGTTCAAGGTTTCATAATGTCAGTATCCTGTACAAGAGAAAGAAAAAGCTTATTGCCCCTTATTACTCAGTGTAGATGCTCTTTATAGTACAGTAATTAAGCTTTTAGCATTATAGCCTTATAATTACTTCTCTTTTGGCTGACAGTTTTCCTTGAACTTCAAAACAGAGTGAACTGCACCTCTGTACTCTCTCCTCTTTACATTTACTGTGATGGGAAATTTGGGACATTTGTCTGTGACACATAGCTCATGCACAAAAAACCATCAGTGCTACGAAAGTGCTGTAACAGCTTGCAACAGGCAAGAATTATTGTAGAGTCAAAGAACCAAATCACAGAATGGCTTTGGTTGGAAGGGACCCTAAGGATCATCCCGTTCCAACCCCCCTGCCATAGGCAGGGACACCTTTCACTAGACCAGGTTGCTCAGAGCCCCGTGAACCTGGCCTTGAACACTGCCAGGGATGGGGCAGCCGCAGCTTCTCTGGACAACTTGTTCCAGTGCCTCATCACCCTCACAGTAAGGAATTTCTTCCTAGTATCTGATCTAAACCTACTCTCAGTTTGAAGCCATTTCCCCTTGTCCCATCACTCTGTGCTCTTGTAAATAGTCCCTTTCCGTGGTTCTTGAATCTGCCTCTTTGACGCTACCAATAACCTTTGGCTCAGCTTTCTGTATATACAGAGATGCGTGTTTGTATGGATATATGTGTGACAGCTTTCTCTGAGATACCCTGAGATAAACTGGCATTTATGCCTCTTCCTAACATGTTACTTTGAGACTGTCAGGTCATACTCATTCCATGACATCTATCTTTGCACACTTGAGATGCTTTCCATGAGTGTAACAAGCCCGTCTCATATTTCTCCGTGTATTTTCTCTGAACTCAAAATGTCATTATTGCCTTTAAGGCCAAATAAGTGACATCACTGAGTTCACAGCCAGAAAGCAGCTTTCCCTCTACAGATGAGAATATTCCTATGTTTATCTGCTTCCAAAGGATAGCTGAACTTCGCTGACAACCACTGCTGCCCAAACTCTTGCTTTTTCATTCCAGGACAATTAAAATGGTGGGAGTACAGTGAACATCAAAGTAAATAAAGTCAACTTTTATGAAATACGTGCTCTTCACTGACCTCTAGAAAGAGCAATGCTTGCTTTCTGATAGCATTGTGTAGTAACTACTGGCAAGTTTGGACATTGTGTCAGTAACTATACAATATTTGCTGCAGAAAACATGAACCACTTGTTCTTTTCCTTCCACAGCTTTTGCTCAAACCCTCTCCTTGTTATGAAAGTTGGAATGGAGAAATATGCTGGGGGTGATTCCCATCTGCCTTCTATTTTTGTTCTTCCTGTTTTATTCTCATTTCTGTCTTTTTTATGGCACTAATGGACTGAAAGAAAGTGGTTTTGAGTAGTCATTTTTTCTGGGCATTTTTAAAGCACACTTTCTATTGCATGTAGGATTTCCTTTAAAATGGACAATGTAGTGTAATTTTGAACTATTGAAATGTAGCCTGGATACTTGAGTCTTTTTTCTTTATTCATCAGTTCTTTGGTTTTATAAAGTGGATCTAAAGTTCATTTTTCTAAAATTGTGTTTGTTTGTGTAGTGCTAAAACTGTTTCATTAGGCTTTTCAACTGTTTCAGAAGAAGATATGGAATGAGGCAACAGCAGAAAAAGATGTTTGGAATTTGAAAGTTAGAAAACCTTACAAATGCCTATTTCTAAGTGAAAACAGCCAAAAATCTATTCTTAAGTGCTGCTGCTATTAGAAGTTCATCCAAGCCTGAAACATAAATCTATATTACTATAGTTTTCATTTACCCAATAAAATTCTAGGCTCTTTGTAATTTTTATACTGAGATCGCCTTACGTGCATGGGTGTGATGCAATTCCTTTTAGGAGAGAAAGGTAACTAACAACTAGAAACAGAAACCTTGGAAAAGAACTTTACAATTAAGATATCAGAAGTTGAGTGCCAGTGAGCTTAAGTATGCCAAAGTCACATGAAACCTGCATGTGGACATCTTGTTGCACAGACCAGTGAGAGCCTCTTGGCTCTCAGAGCCTGTGTTGGCCCACCACTACCATCAAAAACACCTTCTGCTCGGTGAGAGCAGCAGTCCCCACACTCATGTGTGCAGGGGGCTTTAAGTGAAGATTCAGGAGTTACCAGATATTTCGTGATACGTGCAAATACTCACCCAGCACCATGGATGACAAGGCCAATAAAGAAGATGACAAAGAGATGGTGGGTGTACCAAAATACTTCGAAATACGACCTCCGGATGGTTTTGGTGGATGAGGTGATGATGAGGATGAGGGCCAGCGTGATGACCACCCCAGTGATGCCAGCCAAGTACGTGAAAGCCACATACAGGCCCCCAATGGGATTCTGTGAAATAATTGCACACGTTGGTCTAAAGAAAGGGTTGCACCAAAGCAGAGCCAGTTGAAACACTACTCACCAAACCCTTTACCTTGTTATAAGTCTTTAAGTCATCTGATGCCAAAATCCCACTTCATTTTTGTTGCACTGCAGATTTACCTTTACTAAGGTAATTGGAAGTAGAGAGAAAGGGTTTTTCATGAATTAACACACCAATCATGGTTTCTTACTCTGCCATGGCTCAGAAGGACAGGTTTGGGGAAGGTAAATACATTTGCACAGCTCTGGTGTTAAGAGCTGGAGTTCTACATCCATATTTTGTGAGCTAAATAAAAACTCTCCCTTTCTCTGGTGCTGCACAGCAGTGGGACTCACAACTCATGCAGAGTTTGGATGCTCAGGGCTCCTCTGAGGAGCAGGGAAGTCCCTTCTTTTCTTTTTCGCCACTGACCAGAGCTTAAGCCACTCATCTTCAAAACTTTTGCCTTGATTTCTGTGCACCTTTCTGAGTGCCATGTCTATCTAAGTCAGAACACTGCTTTACAGGGTATGTTTTTACATCATGTTTTAAAACTACTTTGAAATCCTCAGGTGAAAAAGTTTAAAGCACTACCAAAGTTCAGCAACAATATGACTGGCAAATAGAGAAGAACAGATTCTACAAGGTTTTTCTGCAAGATGGCCCAAACCCAGACTGTAGACACCAGAAATAGGCACTCTGCTCAAATGGTCTTAGATGATCACCTAAACAAATGCAATGATGGCTCTTCAGAGTCTGATGTCACTCACCCCAATAGTTTTTCTAAAAAAGTTGACATAGCTTTCATTTGGTTTGTCTCCAAGGCCAGAAAGCACAGCTGCCAGAGTGCCTTTCTCTTCAACACGGGCTTGCACACTCCACTCGACGTTGAATAAGTGTGCGATGGTGTGAATTGCTGGGAGTGACAGGAAAGGAATAATCAGCATTGACCACAAGTACTCGGTGGTTTCGGGTAACATTTGAAACTTTGTCACATTTGTCAACTGCAGCTTAAGAGCTTTGCTGCTTTTGCCCTCTTCATCACAACTTCAGATCACTGGCGTGTTTTACCGTTAAAGCTTTACCACCTGAATTTTACAGTTTTTGGGTGGGGGAGGGAAAGAAGTAAAGGGAAATTTTAAGCATATTTTTGTTCAACAAAGGCTTTCAACAATTCAAGTAATAGTACCCTAACATATGGGAAACTGGAGCAGGGAATGGCTTAAATTTTTTGTCAGGATCATTCTCATCCGGGACTTTTGTAGAAGAGCCAAGAAGTGAATCCGGATTTCTCTGGGGTCGCATTTGTTAGTGCTGCTTTGTTCTGCAGTTTTGCTGATAATCATTAGCAATATTCTTGCTGGGCTGAATTCATCCAAAAACCTAAACCAACTGAGGTGTTCACATTTATTCCACTACATGTTTTTGCAGGGTAAAATATTTTGTACAATGCTTTTCAAAATTTGAACCACATTCTATAAGCTGATACTTATTTATGCTCAAAACAGGTCCCAGTTTTTTATATCCGTTCTTAAAGTGATTTCTGTTATTTGTTTTAGACATGCCAGATAAGAAATAAGTCTAAACAAGAATTAAATCCAGCGTATCTGATTCTCAGGGCATTGCTAAACACTCTTTATTAAACTATCATAAATGGTACTGCCAGTTCAAAATAAAGGTATTCTTTCTTATCTTTTGCTCTCTGACAGTTGGCACACATCTGGAAACTGATTTAAGCCTTGGCACACACTGAGTCCTTTAATGAAATCAGGTCTCAGCCCATATCCTTAAGAACCTGAATCCCACCTGGATTCCATGTAAAATACTAAAGAAAGCAATAAACAAAGAAACATTAGAGCACCGACCAGTGTGAAGGGCGATCATCCAGGCCACCATTTTGTGAAAGGTGAGGTTTCTGTCCAGCTGTCGTCTGATACGGGTGGAGCAGCACTTTGGGTTTGAAGAAAAAAAGGTATTTGAAGACTATTTGTGTTGTTTATGCACACTTTTTAAATGCAGGGACAAATACAGAAGCCCTGAGCACATTGGTGGCACTATTTGGAAAAATTTAGAATTCCAAAATATAGACAAAAATATTTCCTCCTGTCTTTCAGAAAACAGGAATTACAGATTATGTTTTAACATGTCACACTGAAACAAAGTATTTGATAAGGAGAAAAAATTTAACATCCAGTAGGACAAAGGAGGAATACATTTTATTTGTTTTAAATTGCACATTATAAACAGAAGGAAGGATCACTGTCTGCCGTGGCAGAGTGACTGCTTTGACAGAGTCTCGAGTTGCCACTTAGCATCAGGGTCCTGTTGGGGTTCACTCTGTAGAAACGGGTTGCAAAGTTTGGGTGTAACTGTCCCAGGGAGCTCCTACCCCAAATGTGTTAGTCACCTATGGTGGTGATATGAAGGCATTCCTTCCCCAAAATACTGGGTATGCTTCCCAGGCATTCACTTACAACTGGGCGTTGGAGTTACTCAAAAAGAAACAGCAAAAATCTCTGCAGATACAAACCAAAGAAATTGGTTCTCAAGATAAATAGAATAATATTTTCATTATGAATCATGATGGGTTCCTAACGGGCTCCATCTGAATTGTGCTGCGGTCACTGGGAGTTCTCCTAGGACTTTAAGTTCCTGTAAAGCTGGCCTTTGCTGTCTCCACACAGTAGAAGGCATGATTGTCATGTGTTGTATGTTTGCATTGCGTCTCCCTGCTGGAAAAGGGAAGAAAACACTTTGCAAACTACCAAAAATATTTCCTCACAAGAGGCAAACACTCTGGGGCTGTCACAATGACTTCAGACCATAACAACGACCAGAGAAATCTGGCCTTTTTGTATCACCTATATTGAGAGACAATAAAAAAAGCTTGTAGAATAAAATGTAGCATAAGGAGGCCGTGCTTGACTCCCTGGCAAAAGCCACTTGATCGATCTAAGAAGTGAAGGCCCAGCAATGGCAGAGGGCTCCAGCTGCCTTCAGTTGTGAGGCTCATTAACAACAGTGACAAATACAGCAATGATGGGCATGCAAAGACAACACAGCTATTCTTTCAATTAAAACCAAATAACTTTGCAACATATGGTTTCTGGGTGGCAGGATGGAGAGGGCAAGACTTTTCAGTACATTCCCATTGAACACTGTGTTTGAACAATTCTTTCCTCTTCTCGACCCCAATGACCTTGCTGTTGGGAAGGTCACTACTCTTCCAGTAAGTTTTTTGACATTTAAATGATTTTTCTTATAGACCCTCACAGTTGTTACCAGCAGAGCACAGCTAACTAGAGACAACAGCACAACAAGCTTAAGCAGCTGTCCCCGTGTGCTAAGGCCACCACAGTGCTGACACTGCCAGTGGCTCACTGGGCTGTGTGTGTTTTGCTTAAGATCTCAAATAACATCCTTCCTGAGGTGTACCTTTACTGCAGAAAAGCAACTGAAGCTTAACAAACACCAGCTGCCGAAGAGTCCTATTCTATGCCCCTCCCTGCCCTCCTTGCTCACCCTCAGAGCCCTTTGCTTCCTCATTCCCAGCTCTCAGCAGGAGAGTGTGCTGCCAGCAGGAATGGAACTCTGTCTCCTTGCCTGGGACTCACTTTTACGCTGGATGTAGCCTGAGTGACTCTACCACAGTGCCCAAGGCGGGACTGACTCTGTAGCTTGAATACCAAGAGGGACAGCTTCCCCAAGATCCTGGTTAGAAAAGTTAAATTACAGATGTTAGGAGAGAAGCAGTCCACAAGAAGCATAAAGTCCCAGCTGGAGTACAATTCTCAACACCTCAAAACCAGGTTTTAGCCTTCCAGTAATGTCTTCATATGTATCCCCAGGTCTTTCACTGCTTTGATCTCAGAAGACCTCTGCCCAACCCGCTTTCACCTGCGCAATCTCAAAAATGCCTTGTATGATCAAGAGCTCACCATTATTTTCCAGTTGCATTCATCCATAGCAACATTAATTCTTTCTAAATTTACGTTCATTATTGACTTCTGTGGCCAGAGGAGTCAGCTCTGAATTTTGGCTGATACCAGCTGATTTACCTTAGGGCAGGGGAATAGCAACTTTAACCCTACAGCTTTATTTACTACTTTTTTTCCTTTTACATAAATGGAGGGTTTGGCTGTCTGCTTTTGTAGCACCCCAGGATGTGAAGGAGTATAGGAAAAGACTGAAAGCCTGATGTGTAGTTCCAGCTTTCTATTCCTAAGTGTTATTCCTTAGAAAGTCTAGAGCACTGGCCTTGCTCCTAAATGTAATTTAAGAGTTTAATGCGGCAGGCACATCTCATTTATCCATTTATCCACACTCATTGTGAATGGAAGATGGAAGTACAACCTGTTTTGTCTCTGGTTATTTTCTTATTGCTTCATATCCCACTTTCTTCCCTTATGAAGGACTCTTGAAACACTGCATCTGTTTTATCACTTCCTCTTCTGCTCTGCTTTTTCAGCCCCCACAGGCTGTCTCATTTGCATTAAAGAATTTATACTGGGTTTAGAAATGAAAAACTACTTCTGGGAACTGGTTTTGTTGATCGTGTTTATGTTAAAAGTGTCCAGAAAGAAAGGAGGAATCATTATACATTTGGAAAGGCAGTTCATGAACTTGAGGAGAATATTGCTTTTTCACTGACCATGGCCTACATTGTCTGCATTATTTCTGCTGTAATAGCCAGAAATCTAGATTTTGGCAGGGTGATACAGTCAGTACTATCATAGGAAGCCTCTCCAGCTGTCACTTAGAACCAGTTGTCCTTTCCTTAGTGTCAGCTCCTCGGTGCTGTGTATAACATCTGCATTTGGGAGCTAGAAAAACTCAAAAGGCCTGTGAACTATTTCATCCTGAGATGGAAATGCAATTCAGACAAGAAAGAATGTAATTTATGAGGCAGCTGAAAAAAATTCCCATTCTGAAAGTCTGTGAAAGACTACATTTCCTTGAAGGACTGAGCATGCAAAGACTGCAGACAGGGGCT
The DNA here is from genome assembly GCA_013398855.1 of Mohoua ochrocephala. Lineage (NCBI taxonomy): Eukaryota > Metazoa > Chordata > Aves > Passeriformes > Acanthizidae > Mohoua > Mohoua ochrocephala. The sequence goes on from VZTA01025650.1 coordinate 21,772, forward strand.
AATATTTCCCTCTCTGAGTGGGTGCAGCATCAGTGACAAACAGGGTGGATGTGGGTGAGCACCAACAGCTGCTGCCAGCCAAAAGAGGGACTTTGCATCCAGGGCAGGACCACGCCCAGCAGGCAGCAAAAAAGGGAGAGCTCAAAGGAGACTAATTCAAAGCTAAACTATCAACAGAGCTCTAGATACCCCATGGGCATTAGACTTCAGTCTTGCTCATAGCTCCAGGCTTATCTGTTTCTTATAAGAGGACATCCTCAAAATACGGTGTACTTGGGGAAGTTGGACAAAGTTTCTTGGTATATTTGCAAGGCTGTTTAGGTTATTATCTCTCATAAATTTTGAAATTCTTTCTTCATCTTACCGCACTTGATCCTCTGAGGAAGGAGAGCAGGTTTCGACATACTGGCAGCAGAATCAGCATGCAATTGAAATTCAGGCAGGCTGCAGGGGCCCTTGCAAGAGCCAGAGCACGCTGTAATTAGAGAGATGCCGTTATTAAATGCATTAAGACATTATCCAGGGCGTGGATAAGCACAGATTTCATTTACGTATTATATCGCAATGTGATATAACATGTCTGTGATGTGTGATATAAATGTGATACAATACAAATGTGATATAAAAGAGTGTGAGATCTAGAGTTCACATTTAACACCGTGAATGTTCAATGGAACCATGCTCAGGTGAAGTCAGAAACACACGTGCAGGCAGAACACATTCCTGCAGACAGACAGACAGACACTGTCTGTTTTCAGGTTTGAAGTAATATGGTTGTGTAAAAAGCTCTCAGTCACGTCTGGAAATCGACAGTCAAACACAGGTGCAAATCTAAGCCATTAGTAGAGTTTTGTGTCCCAAGCCTGAAAAGAAAGTCTGTGGTTTCAGTTTGGTGGGGGTTATGGTAGATGGACAGCTTATAAGGAAGTGGTTTAAGTTCTCTGTCAGTAAAGGAGTCTAAGGTAATTTGTCACCTCAGCTTTTAGGAACCTGTTTCCTTAATGTTGGTCTTTACACCTTGAATTATTTAAGATTTTTGAACGGTTTGAAATGAAGGAACAATGACCATATTAATCCAAACGCAAAGAAGGGAAGGAAAAATAATGTTTGCTCTCCTTGCATGGATTGACACCCTTTTAGGTTTTAGACCACAGCTGTTAGGGGTCACACTGAGCTCTACTTATCCAAGCACAAGTCTCTGTGACTTCAAAGGCAACTGCACCATGATTGCAAAGGGCAGGATTTTATCCACAGATCTGAAGCCGTACGCAGAATGGGATTTCATGCTTTGTAGAATTAAACCACGGCTTTGCAAACCTTTGGCAAAATGCTGTGCTCTGTAATCTGAAGCTTAGGCTGATTTTTATGTCTGTGATCAGGGTTTTTAAATATGTGAACAAATTAATTTTCCCTGTCAATTGGTCATGACCCGTGGTAGCTTTGGAAGCAAGTTTGTAGTAGGACACATAATACTGCATTAACCAGTTGGATTACATGGAACAGCCCAGGATCCAGGATCACTTCACTACTTGACTCCCATTCTATGCTTGATGAATATATGAACGATGGTTGCTTTTCAGAGCCACTATCTTTATAAACTATTCATGCTCTGAAAAATAATTGCTAGGGGAAAGGATTGCACAACAGTTCAATGGCAATATTTTATTCATCTTTTGCTTAATAAAGTAGCCACAATTAATGCTTCATTACCAGGAGCATAATAGTTCACTGAAAACATCTTTAGAATGGGATCTCTCTATTTTGTGTACCAGCTTTCTGTTCAGAAGCACTGGACATCTGTCTGCATTCAGCTATCTGTTTGCATGCGACTTCTACATGAACCTGCTGCTCCAGCCATTAGATCCAGTTTTGATTAGCTAAAACTATTCAAACCTGCTGTGTGCTCTGTCTATGCCAAAACAATAATGTACTTACGCCAAGGAGCACTCTGGTGTAGAAGAATTTTGGTGGGACATCATACACAAGATAGTACCACCAAAAGAGGAAGACATTTAAGCCCAGCCACACAAGCTGAAAGAGAATTAAACAGGAAGCTCACAGTTTGTTGTTAGAAATAATCCATCCGAATTTACACAGTTCAGATAACAGTCAGTTCCCTGTGCTCCTGTTTGCACAGAGAGCCATACTGCAGGGTATAATGTTTTCAGCAGGGGTGATAGAAATCTTTCTGGTGTAAATGGGCTCTGATGTGTGAACACAGGGCACGGGAGTGGCAACAGACCAAAATACAGCAATGTGCAGCTGAAACGTTTTCATAGGTCAAGGAGTTTAGACATGGTTGTATCAGGACTGTCATATTACAAGTGTTTCATTCTGTGAGTTCAGTTAAATCTCCAAATACCGTGGAAGGTTAGGGACTCTTCCGAATGGCAGTTCCACAGGCACATTAACCTATGTGAGAGGACGACTTGGAAGCTGTGACAAAGGACAAAGAAGCTTGAGATCTAAATTTAGATGGGCTAAATTACACATGGGGCTGAATTCAAGAAGAGGGTCTGAAATCAGCCAGCAGGGAATATTCAACATAGGCCCTTTGGTAGCATGTAGACTACCCAAAACCAGGCTTCTTTGTAGCTGTACTGCAGAATTTTCTCACACTTAACACATCCTGTGGTGCATGTTTTTTTAGGGAAAGACAAGTTATTAATTCTTAGGCAGCTACAAGCCCATCTGGCCAAAAAAGATCATAGTGAATCTGGATATTTGCCCTCCTGGAGCTGGTTGGCTGATTTCACATCCCATATTGAAACAAATTTGTATCACTGCACACAGTCTAAGTTTACTAAGTGGTGCATGAAAACAGAGAAAAAGTCTGAGAACTGGGAGAAACCCCAGAAAATGTGACATTACAGTCCCTCGCCCCTCCTAACCCATACATTTTGCTAGTTCTTTGGCTCAAATGACACTGGAAAAAAACTTGGGATTATTTTAGATCTTTAAAATGTAAATAAATACTGGGAAATGAAGGGATTTCCATCAGGGTAAGGCGGTATTCAGGAAGTCCCCAAGTCCTCATTAAAACATGAAGTCCTCATTAAAACATTAAAACATCTCATGATTAAGTGCTTAGGATATTTATTAAAAGTGACAGTGGCACACTCTGGCAGAATGTTTCTGTTTTGTTGAGGTACATCAGTAGAAATTGTGTCTGTCCTGTTTCTGTCAAGCACTGGACAACCCTGTGCCTGCTCAGTGTGCAGTAAAGATGTAGAGGCCAAAGCAGAACACTTGGGTAAGGTTTCCAGTCATCCCTCCTTTTAGCTGGTTTCTTTCTCAGTATCTCAGTTAGCTTCCTTCCCTACTACCTGACCTTGTTATAACTTTGAGGTTCAAAAACCGAATTCCTTATTTGAACAAAATAAAGGCCTTAATTCTTTTAATATTTCATTTCTGGTGGAGGAACAAAAAAAAAAAAAAAAAGCCAGAATTCACCTCTTGGCAGTTTCAACTTCCTCAAGTCACTGAAGGTGACAGCAGACACAGTCACTCCCTTTCAAAGCACTGAAGTGCCACAGCTATGGGGTTATGTTCCTAAATTACAAGGTAATACAAAAGTACTGACTGTTCAGAGCAGCAGAAATACTTCTTGGAATAAAGATGCTCACATTTCAGTCACCACAATTATGCAAATTCTGTGCCTTCTTTTTCTTCCTCTCAATATTTATGTCTACTAACAACACATAGCCACGATACCTGAACTGCTCTTACATTTTGGTGTTGTACATGTTCTTAATATGTATATGTATATAATATATGCATGTAGGTATACCTATAGCCCTTGTACCACACCGAGAAGTGAAAAAAAAGAAAACATTAGAACATAAAATTATTTTTCTCCAAGGAGGACTGCCTTGCTTACTCTTTAGCATTTGTAAATGCAACTGGGATTTTCCATACTTTTAAATCTTGCTCAGAATTAATTTAACCTACTTCCACAGCCCCTCTATGCAAGCTGTAAACAAATTCAATTCCAATACTAGTTGTCTTAATGAAGGATTCATGAATCTCTGCTCTAAATTCTTGAATCTGACCTTAATAAATACTTTATATCACCAAGACATTGTGCTTTCAGTTACACCCACTTTTGTCCAAAAAAGTGCAAGAAAAGGTTTTAACTGCTTTCTCTGTTGAAGTGCACATAGTTAAGTGAGTTTTAAAGTTATTTGCTTTGCTTAACTAAAATATTTCTAACAAAGCAAAGTTTATACATGATCATTTCTCAGTTAACAATGAAGCCTACAGCAGCTGAAATACCAGAGAGCTCCTTAAAAATTATTCCCTTGAAGCATTTCCCTGCACTTGCTGCCCCAGTTTCAGCATAATCAGGTGCATCTCTCAGTGGCACAGTGAGAACTGCTTAGCACAGCTTTCTGTAGAACTTTTTACTATACACAAATCACAATAAAAATTGTACTTACAACGACGAAGATGGACAGTCCTTCATTCTCCACCCAGTTCCCCATGGCTGCCTGAGATGTGTGTGCACAACAGCCCCACTCTCTCCGGTACAGCCTCTACGTCTTCTCTCATGAGGAAGTGAGAGCAAAAGGTTGCAGCACCCTGTTTCCTTTTTCATTCATTTAGGAAATAAGTTAACCCTTTAATCATGACCCCAGTTCTGTTTCAAATATGTTTCTATCATCTTTACATACAACATTTCATAACTCAAATGCATATAAACTGTTGAAACAGATTTTTTCTTTGTGATACAAAGGATAGAGTAAATTATACAACCGGTCAGGTTTTCTGCTAAAAAATGTATTTCTACTTTATATAACTTTTAATGCTGAAGTGTAACGTAGAAAGCACAGAAGAGTTACCTCTGCCCAGACTTGTCTTTTTTTAATCGCCTCAGGACTGAGATGCAGTTCATGCTGATCTTTGTCGATAAATAATCACTAGTATTATTTATCTTCCAGTAATTCAATGTCCATGGAAACTTCAAAGAGTAATCTAACATTCTTCTTTGTCTGGTACATTCAAACCTTGCTAATTCCTCTCTGCTCTGGCCAAAACTGAGGACATGTGTCACTGGATAGCCTATTTTTTCATGGTTTTGACTTTTGCAGAATCCCCTTTGATTGCCATCTCAAATGGATCACAGAATTACAGAACGATAGAATGTTTTGGGTTGGAAAGGACTTTAAAAATCATCTACTTCCAACCCCCTGCCATGGGCAGGAAGGCCACCCACTAGATCAGGTTTCTCAGGGCCCCATCCAACCTGACCTTGGATGCTTTCAGGGATGGGGTAACATATCCAGGGATGCTGGATGTCATCAGAGGGTCTGGTCCACATATTGTTGTTTATGGAGGTAGCCTCTGGAAGTTAAATAGTTGGAATGGCTGGGGAAGGAAAGGAGTGGGGCAATTCTGATTCGTGGATGTCCATTCTTGCAGTGAAGACCAGCCCACTCTCCCTGCCAAGGACTGGCAGTGTTCTCACTGCCTTTTTCTTCCCCCGGGCTCAGGGTAAGCAACTTGTGCCTTCCCTGGAGTGCGCCGGTGCAGGCACCCAGGATGCTCTGAGCTACAGCAGCTCTGCCTTGCCTAGAAGCTCCTCAGGCACCATAGCCCCTGAAATATGAATTTATTGGATCAGGAGGTTTCTAGCAGGCCACAAACCCAGCAGGGGCTGATCTTGGATCAACAACTGCCAAGTCTGATTTCCTTTTAAGAGCCTGAACACAGACCATGAAACAGAATATATTTCAGCTGCCCTCAGCCTAGCAATAATCAAATGCAGTAGCTGATCTCACTGCCTGAACTCAAAAGAAAGGGCAGACGTGCTGGGCCCTTCCACAGCTGGTGAATTCTCGTGCTTCCTGATGCTTGTGAGCTTTCTGTTAACTCCGAAAGTGACGTGACAAGCACAGCAAACTTACTGTTGCTGCCAGTGACAAATTTGAGTAGAAATGGTACCAAAACCACCCACACATCACCCCTGATTTAACGCTGATGGTTTCACCTTCTAAATGAACAAAACATCTTTGCTGTTACAAAAACCTGAATGTTTTATACTTTGTACTAATTTGGAAAATGCATCCTGTACAAGAAAAAACAATGTTGGCAGCTGTGTATTAATTATGTAGGAGTGTAGAACTGAAGTATGGAAAAAATTAAATGCTATCTCACTCTGTTTATAAAATTTATGTCAAGCTACTTGATTACACACAGCATTTTTCATCCTTCTTTGTGCTGAGAAGTTCAGTGAACACTGATCCTTCTGCAGCATGACAGTATTGCAAAAGTATTCATGTCTCAGGGTTCTTCCTTTCCTCGCAGTAATTTTACCCCATTGCTTAGGAATGAATTTAGTTCCTCTCCTGCTCTGTGCAATAATGGTCTGTGTATTGCTGCACGAATTTAATGCCAGGTGCTTGCAATAGGCCTAGGGGTTTCACACATGTCCCTAAAAGGGACAATGAAAAATTCTGCAAGTAAAAACCCCAAAAGAGAGAGTGATGTGGAGAACAGAGTGAGAGATCCAGCTCCTCCTTCCCATGCAGCGGGAGGAAAGCCAAGTAGAGACCTTGATTAACCTCTTTTTATTTTGTAGCCTGAAGTCTTTATTTTGAATGCTGTGCAATCACTGTTTACCAACCTTCCCTCGATTCTACACCAAAGAGGAAGAAGCAAACAAGGGACTTGTCAAGCTGTCTTCCCTGAACGGACTCTTAACATGCAGCCTGAGGCTGTCCCTGTGTGCACTTGCCTTCACTCCAGGGTATGACAGTCTGAAACTTCTGCTCTTTCTGTTTTGTTTACAAAATAAATGATTCCATGCTGCGACGAGGGCAGAAAAGGGGATAGATATGAGCCAGGGAAAAACACACCAATGAGATTCCAATGAGGACTGGCAGATCCTTCTAGGTCTTTGCTTTACACATAACTCTCAATGCAGCTCCCTGCTCCAGTCCTTCCTCACTCTGTCTTTTGCAATGATCATGAGAGAACCACTTGCTGTATTAAAAAAAATCCATGTCTGATCCAGATGCCGTTTGCCACACCAGTCTTGGCTTGAAGTCAAGCAGCAGCACCACAGAACGGGCCAGAAGGGCTGCACACTGCTGTGTTATTGGAAGGAAGTGCCACCACCAGCAACATGCCCTGAGTACAGACAGAAATTTCATTTCATTAAGCAGGCAACAGTTTCCAGGAAGAGCTGGAGTAAAGCTGGGACAGCATAACCTCCCATGCATAAAGGCAGAGGTAAAAATAACCTGGCTTTGCATGGGACTGAGGGAGAGCGAGCCCAGATGGCAGCCCTTGGGCAGGGTGCCAGCTTTATGGTCTGCTAATTTGGTTCTGGAACACAACCATCATTTACTTGCGAGGCTTCTCTTCCCAGGGCTGCAGATCCACTTCGCTTACACGTGCTGGTGATAGCCCAGGGTAACTCTTCGCTGCCAGGAGAGAAGGACTCTACCAGCGATTTCCAAACGTCTCGAAAGATGTGGGAAGAGGGAGGGCAGTCTCTCCCGTGCCAGTCTCGCCCGGGTCGGCGGTTCAGCAGCCCCGCGGTGCCACCCGC
>VZTA01025650.1:29355-52007 GCA_013398855.1 Mohoua ochrocephala
CCGCACCGCTCACGGGGGAAGAAGCTGGAAACCTGCTCAGTCCGTCCCGGACCTTCCCTCCGTATGCACCTGCCCTCGTGTCTCCTTTCCTGTTGCACCCCCGTTCAAAACCACTTTCCTGCTTTTCCCTCTCTCTTTCAGCGCCGGGCTGTCAAATCCCATTTCTAATTAGCAGCTCACGATCACAGTCTGGGAAAGGACCTCCAGAGATCATTAGCCCATTTCCGTTCTTCCAAGGAGGATCTGCTGAAGCTGCATTACTCCTGACACGCGTTTGCATCCCCACTTCCAGAACCAGAAATAAAGGAGGTGCCTCCCAGCCTGCTGGAGCTGTGCTGTGGTAGCCCATGATCATGGTATCAGTGTAACTACACATCTACAGAAGTATTCCAGCATCCCCCTTCAGGCCCAGGAACAGCCCCCAGGTGTGAACACCTCAGTGCCCAAACCCTGCTACACAGGGTAACACTACAGGTCTTTATAATGCTGCAGTTTGTCTTGTAAAATAAAAAGGAGTGCTGTGATAATTCTTTTGCTGGTCTTTCTCCCTCCCAATCTTCAGTGTGGAGGTGTGGGAGTGACCCTTCTCAGTTAGCAGATGACTGTCCACAACCAGACACCTGACAGACACAGCTTTGGTTTCATGTTCATTTTCAGTAATATCACTAGAGAAAACACTGAGGAATGATGCCATGTTTAATAGACGTGTCTAAGCAAGATAACATGATACAATAAATTATGGCACCAAGGAAGAGGCTTTTGCTTTAAAATTATCCTTCAGCTAGATTACTAAAACAGGGTTCATCCCTGTGCCAAGATTCAGCGTGAAGCCTATATACTGCTAAATCATACCTAAATTGCCTCTTATTATAGGGTTACACTGCTCCAGCCACACAATAACTGGATTTATATGTTTCACTTCACTCATTTGTCTTGATAAAGCTTTTTTACTTCTGGATTTTCCCTGACAATTTGGACACTTGCCTGAGAATATCTCATAAACCCTTATCTGGCTTAGGTTACACTCAAGAGAAGTTTGGAAGTATCCACCCATCTCTTTGGGAAACTCAGTGAAGACACAAGTGTCACATAACTTGGGCTTTGAACTGGGATGAATTTCTTCCAGGTTAAATTACCACTGAATTAGTAGTTACTGAAGCCTCCTGCTGCAAGACTGTTTACAGCAGTTTATTCATACACACAACCTCCTCCCTCCCGTCACCCATTTTTAGCACTTCCAGAAAATCACTATGAAAAACAAAATTTCAACAAGTGGGTTAGATTAGGGACTACAATTTCCACAATATTATTTATTCTTTTGCTTTCTTGTATTCATGACTTCTTAATTTAAGTTTTGATGGTTTAATAATATTCTGCTATTTCCACTACTCAGGCTTTCATGGGAGCAGCAGTAGGCTGGAGATACCTCATTTCTTTCTCGGCTGGATTTAGAGATCCTTCTCTCACATAGTTTCCTGCCAAAGCTCAAGGAGCTGTGTCCACCTCGATCAAAATCAGAGCTGTTGACTGCTAATTACAGTGACCTATGACACTTTCTTTTGCATTAAGGCACACAATGTCACCTCACTGAGACTTTTGCTACCTGGCAGGGAGAGCCTGCTAAATCATACTCCAATCCTTTGTCAGTATTTTTCCCCCCCATACAAATGCACTCCTACACATGCTAAAATTGCATTTAGTTTTCTATTATACTAGAATTTCTTTTGAATCAGTGATACCCTTAAGACCATAAACAGTTTGATGTCTTTAATTTTAGATCTCCCACTAGTAAAACTTCCATTTCTCTAGTGACTTTTTTTTCTTTTCTTGCTTGAAGAGACAGCTGCTCACTGGCTGATGTGCCCTGGGAAGAACAGTGATGTATGGATTATTAAAATAGCAGCTTAAACACATAAGCCCTTGACTGCTAAAGGACACTACAGGGCAAGTGATTGATAGTTGATGGCTAATGGATTCCTGCTTGGTGCTCTTGGGGGCTTCCACTGCATTTTGTGCCAATGGTAAATTATGGTGAAGAGTCAGCTGTCACTGGCATTTGAGTTGTCTGATGAGTTAATGCTACAGCACTCTGCAGCCTTCCCTGAATTTGCCTCACCACCCATCTTCATGGCACGACACCAACATCCTTACTGAAGCCTGCATTTCATGGCAAGGCAGAAATAATTTTTCACTTATTACCTTCCTTGCCTGTTCCCACCTGATAACCTGTCTCCCCTGCAAAGTTTCCCCTTCCCCTTTCCTCTGAATCTGAGGAAGCTTGGTTCGTTTCTGATCCACACAGCCAAATCACTGTGAACAAGGCTTAGCTCATACAGTGTCCCAGGTTTCTCCAATCAATTATCTTTTATCTTTCCGTAAAGGACAGACAGGTTTTTTCAGCACATCACATCTGTCAGCTGATGAAGAAAACAAGATCAAAGCAGGAACCATCCAGCTACCATGTGGTTTAAAAAACTACCTGACACATTGCATGGCCCATTGTTTTTCTTCCCATGCATAAGGAAGGTGGAATTGTGTAAGCAAACTGCACATAAGATGACAGTGGCAACATTTCTGTTCTGACCATTAGCATGGCAATTGCCTATTCGTGCTCAGATGCAGAACCAGCAGTAATGTGTACTACAATACATAGCATACATAAAATACACATATAATTACATATTTCTATATTTATATGTATCACATATATACAAATACATATAATATGCACGTAATTAAGACTGCTGGTATTAAAGTAGTCAAACAACAGAGATAGATAATGATTTTTTTTAACATGATGCTATGTCTTAGATCAGGACAACCTTCACAATTTCTGCCTCACTGCACCTGGATTCCTTTCTGGGGTTTGCACTATGCCTCTCCAAGAGCATCAGTGGAGAAATCTAGGCTTACCCTCAATGCAACATGTTTGTGAGTTGCCACACACATTTCCATAGGTTTGCAGTGACTTTTTTTTAAAATAAAATGTTTCTCTTTCTCCTGTTTGGTATTTTTTCTTCTTGTTGCTTAAAAAAAGAAGAAGAAGGGCAGGGAAGACCACGATAAACACAATGAAAAAAAAAAATTAAGAAACACCTAGTTCCTGTGCTTTTGTAGGGCTCTCTTACTTTCCTTGTAGTTCCAAAGTTGAAGCTACTTTTTCAGAAAATTCCCTTTCCCCTCTAATTTTTTTTTTAAAGACACCTGGATGCTTTTGAGTTACTGCACTGCCCACCATTATTCAAATATTTAAAATGGCAATGAAGATTTGATGTATTCTATGAGTTCAGCCCTTTTCACTGCCAGGCATCTTTGGCTCCAAAAGAGCAGCCCTACTGAAAAACCCGGCTGAGCATTTCACCGTGCCTTGTTTCTCCATTTCTATTTAAAATGACCCCAATGAAGCAGCAGAGAGGGAGGAGGAGTAGCCAGGACACAATTCTGAAGAATGCAACTGGTGTTATGAGGGCCAGCAATGGCAGAACTGAAGCAGTCACAAGCACCTCCCTTCTGTTTTCTGTCGAGCCCAGCACACAACTTACCCACTTACAATAATTGCAAATCCATGCATAAACACCACAAAATGCAATGCTGGCACCTCGTCTGTGAGGTGCTGTGCTACTGCTTTTGACATTTCCTTCCCACTCTAGAAAGCAGATGTGAATTAATCTTCACTTTGACTACCTCTGCCATCGCTCTCCATCTAAATCTGTTCCTGATCATTTTCCAGAGTGTCTGTGGCTGATTAAAGCTCTGCACTGACAGGGCACATTAATCAGATGAAACAAGTAGCTGATGAGAGACATCTCAGAAGTTAAAACATGTAACATTTATCTCCTGTCATTTTGTTTGCTCTGTCAAAATAGGAACTTAAGCAATTACGAACGTGAAGGCACATACCCTATTTAAGACGGGCTGTTTCTAGTTCATTACATCAATCAGGTCTCACCTTCAGGGCCAAAAAGTTACAACTGTGATGTTATTCCAGAAGGATCTCAGTAAGCAATATCCAACAAATTAGCATCCAGTGTTTCCCCATTAATGCAAGTCTGTGATTAGAAGCCTTTAGACACAGATGCATTCACATCTGAATTTCACACCTGAAAGGCAAAATTTTCATACCTGAATAGACGTTCATCATTTCTGTAAAACTTTATTTCAGTGGCAAGAGATTTTCCTTGTAACTGCATGTAACAAAAAAAAAAAAAAGGATAAAACTGTCTTTTTTTTCCCAGGATATGAAGTTGTTCACTCAGGGCAGAGATTCAGTAAGCTTTCATATTGTCATTTTGAAGCACTTACCTTTTGTTCTTAGTCCAGCTTTGGGGTGACCCCAAGACCTAACAGTTTTATTATACATTTTTTTTCTTGGTCAGTAGGAAATTACATAATCCTTAATACTTCTTACTTATCAAGTCTTCTGTCTCTGGTAAATCCGACTTACCATCTCTGCCATATTACTGTATATTCATGTTTCTGTGATGATTCCTGAGTGACTTGAGGCACTCACTACAACTTCATTTTAAAATACAAGATTATAAATACTATGATCTCTGGCTTGCAAATATCTGGGTTCAAACCCCCATTTTCTTTGGTATAAGCCCTTCAAATAGGTAGAAAGTGATAGAAAATGGTTCATTGTTGTAGGCTAGATATTATCAGCTACTATGGGGAAAAAATAAAGGAACTGCTTGTAAATTTAAAAAAAAAAAAAAATTAAAATTACAGTTTACCAGTTCCAAGTATCCACCAGTTCTGTGTTACAGGGAGCGAAGCTCTTACAAGCAGACAGTAGTGTCAATCACCACCAGGACTACAAAAATCTTTTCTTAATGCTCATGTAAGGGATGTGCACACATTACAACTTGTTGCAATGTACTATTTACACCCACATTTACAAAATACGTGTCTATTTTAGCTATTTATATTTAAAAACACTTACACGCGTTGCAAAGTTTTTGTGCATTCCTATCCCTCCACAAGAGTCCTCAGCATTGATTTTGCTGGATATTCCCAGGGTCAGACATAAGTACATGGTAAACCCAGATGAGTGGGAAACAAGAGTGCAAAAAGAAGTTAAAATATTCCTTGTAAGGTAAAGATTTCCTCCCAATTCCCGATGTAAACCAGTAAATATTCTCATACTGACAATGAGTAACCTATACTAATCTTGTTCCATACAACACTGGTCTCCAAGCTGCCCCCCTCTTACAAAATTTTCTGCTAATCAGCAATGGAAGCTGGGAGATAAAGAGCTCCTAAATCAATCACAGATTAATTCTTCTGTCAGGTCTTCTTGGAAACATTGCTGCTGCTGCACGGTGACAGACGGCAGTGTGCTCTGTAACCTTTAATTTGGATTTCTTGAAAGCAGCACACTAAGAACTGATACCAACACAACTTGAGGGATAGTTTCAACGTTTTAATTTGTGTTGTTTTACAAGTATAAAAGAAAACCCACGTGTCAGATCTTGCATACTCTTATACACACGAACAACCCTTGCTGAGCCATTCCTCAAGGCTACTCAAGAACACAGTTTTCAGAAGTAGCCCTAAACCCTTCCATGGAACACACAGGCCCCTCTAACATTCATAGAGGAGAGTAAAACCACAGTGAACTTGCAGCAAGAGATCACTCATTCATACACAGACAGACTTTGTAGCTCATACTGTCCTCTCCACGCAGCCACTGGGTGCACTGACAACAACACCCTCCAGACTGTCATTATCTGGAGAAAAACTGCCTCTCCCAGCTTTACAGCACACTTCAGAAAAACCACCTGGTCCCTTAAACCCCTGATCTAACACAGCGTTGTTGTCCCTATGACTCCCTCCCACACCTTTCTACCAGCAGTGGCAGCACAGCTGGATAAACACCTCGGAGCAGCCACACTGCTGGCTGGGCTCCACCCCGGGCCATGGTGACACGAGGCACTGCACAGGCAACAGCTGGTGGAGGGTTTGAACTGTATTTGGTTATTCTGCACAACTAAGGCAAAACCATAGGACAGTAATAGAACCCATATAAATATTTTTTTTCCTCTCATAACAGTGATTTAAATATTCAGTTCCCTACGCATGCACTTCAGGAGACTGGTATAAAAATAAGAAGTCATATGGCACACACTCTAAATGCATATACAGTAGTCCGTGAGGTTTAATGGTACTCACTGTATTCATTCTGGGCTCCTGGCTCTGTAACTCCCCTACATTTGACTTCACTGTAGCACCAACATTTCACTGTAGCACCAGCCTGGCTGAGGTTTGTGAAGCTTTCACTGTTTCCAAATGGCACAGTCACAACTGCACCACCACTTAGAGTGCCCAAAGTCTGCTTTAAGCTCTCTCTTTAGATATGAACTACTTCTACATATGAAGTCACTTTTAAAATTTTCTCCCAAAGAGTAACATTTCAGACCCGGGTACGTCTGTAGACAGGCAACCACTGTAATTCCCTGATTATTGGTACTGATGAGTGTCCAACTATAAAGACAGATACTCAGTTTTGGCTAAGAACACCAGAAAATCTGAGCCTGTGGGCTGAACTCCACAGGACTGGAAGAAAGGGTTACATTCTCCCTTGCTCCTTTAACTCACTACTGGAAAAAAAGAAAAAAGCAATAGTCTTTTACATCTAGAAAAGCACAGAGAAATACTATACTGTACTTTTACATACAAAGGTACAGAGAAACAAAGTCGTGTCTTCAAGGAGTCACTTCACTATTCTATTCTCCTCAGAGAAATTAGAACAGAGGTGTTTGGTGTCTTCCCCAGATATGAGGTACATTCCCATGGCAAAATCAGGCCAAAAATCACATTACCACCCACCAATAATTTAATGACATCTACATACACGTACCATACACAGACACATATTAAGCAAAATGAAAACAAAACTCCACAATAAAACTAAAATATTAAGACATTAATTTACAGTGTAGTAAAGAAAAAAATAAAAGCAGGTTAGGTCTTTGCAGCACTGCAGGTGACATATTTCATTGCAAGTGACCCCAGACCTGAGTTTGAGATACTTCTAAAACAATTATGCTGATGTCATCCCTATTAAGAGCTTCACATCCTGCATGATGACAGAATGGGAGCTAAGCTTTGTACACTGGGAGATGCTTTGGGTCATCAATTATTTGTTTCCATGAGCAGCCATAACATGTAACACTCAAAAGAAATGTTAGGAAGGTGCTAAGCAAACAAAGTGCAAAAAGTTTTCACTCAATTTGTGAAAATACATATGGCTTTTTGTATTTTCACTAAATTCGTGGGTGTTCGTCTGCTAAAGCTTTCTCAGCAACTTGCAAACTACAGAAACACTTTTACTTGTACTGATGTATTGCTGAGAACAAGAAGTCAATGACTTCCATTTTCTCTTTCAGACTTCAAGGTTGTGATACTTCTGAGGTAATGAAGTCAGACAGTTTTGAATTAATGATATTAAATTAATCATAACAAATCACAGCTCAAAAAGAAGGAATCGGTGACTTCTATCCCTGTACAAAAAGTCAGTGAGCTGCCTACTTAGTGCACTACCAAACCCCTGGCGATCAGGGTAGCACTCATCTCTCTAACTTCAGCCACCTGAAGGGGAGATGGATAGTCAGAACTAATTGTGAAGGCATCTGGTTAACACTGAGTAACAGGTCTCCAGAGAGTGATTCGTATGGCCTGCGTGTTAAGATGGGGTGAATCGCTCCCTGGAGGTGTGCACTGGAGAGCACCTACATGACTGGTACACGCTGTCTGCCCAGCCTCTAGATATTTACATAAAGTCAACACTTTATGACCCCAGAACGTCACAAAGTATTAAATAAATGATAATGAACAAAAATGAGCTATTCCAGAACATCACAATTAATGTGTTAAATTTAATTCCCTTACTAACAAGCAGTAAACATGAAGGGTGAAACAGTGCAAAGCCAATAACCCCTCTGTCCATCCTCAGTAACAGTCACATTTCCGTATCAGCGCTGGCTAATTAGCTGTTTCATGGCAACCCAGACTACAGTGCATTGTGCAAGTCCAATTCTTCTACCACTGAGAGAAGTATTATCTTATTACACTGATTAGAGTGTAAAACAGTCTGCAATTTGATCAAAGCAGACCACAGCTACAGTCCATACGTGGTCCAGGTCTAAGCTCTGTTTCCGTGCTACGGTGACATGCCATGGGACATCCTATCTGAAATAAAATTCATTGCCTTCCATCCTCAGACTTCCTGAGTAAGATGAGCATCAGGGCCAGTTTCTGAAGGATGTCTCCGATAATGACTTAAAATAAGCATGTGACAATAAACCTATGTGCAAAAAGGCTCTGAAATAGAAATCTACACACAACGATTGCTCTCCGTACACAAACACACACAGACACAAATACTCATACACTGTTCTCCACAAAAACAGGCTTGTCAGCCATCATGCAGTGCTACACCTGCAAGAAAGAAATCCTACCCACAAGACACAATGTCTAAGATACACAAGGTTCCCAGCAGCTGATCTGCCACCTTCCAAAGGCACCTACTTGCTTCCAGTTGTACTAGGCATTGGAAGAAACACTTTGATGAATATTCCTGTTTTGAGAATCTATTGTCTTGCTACCGCCCCGTGCTTCATCAGTATTTTCAGGAGATTTCACTGCCACCTTGCCTGTCAGTAGAGTGGATTTGTGATGCTGGCAAATAAAGTAGAGGAGCTTGAAACAGGACAGCAAAGCTTCAGTAATGCTGGAGGAGAAAAGCTTTTTGCACGGGTGGCAGAACTGGTAGAACACCAACATGAAGAAGATGCCCATGCAGTAACCTATCAGGAGCTGCAGGACCAGCATTGGGGCGCAGACATACAGGTAGAAGTCTGTTCTATAAATGTACCACATGAGCAGGAGGAAGGCGTTCTCCATCAGCCGCACGATGTAGTACACGGTCATGCGGTACCAGTTCTGGGATTTGCTAATCAAGTCAGGGTCACTGAGCTCCACGTGCACTGCCGACCAGCAGAACATGTTAATGCCGGCATACAGGAACGTGAGAAGGCACAAGACGATGGTAGTGCCCACCCTGGTCAATTCCTTCTCTATGTTCTCAGGAAATGGGGACTTGCTAAGCCAGAAGAGAACCCACGGGTAGAAGCAGAAACCTAAGAAGTTCAGTAGCACGACGAGGAAAACCCAGATGCGAAGCACTGAACCGAAAAGCACCAACACGATGACCCGCGTGGCGATCTCAAAGCTTCTCCACAGGAATATGCAGAGGTAGGCAGCAGGTTTCACACGGACATCGTAATCGTCGTACTTTATCCTAATAGCCAGGATGTTGCAGCGTAAGGCGCCATAAACAATCGACAGGAGAGAAAGGACCATAAAAATACCTACAAAGAGAAAAGACAAATCAGGCCCTTCAGCTTTGCAGCCGACATTGCATCAGAGGAGTGCAGGTGCAGTCATCTTCACTGCACTCCTGGGGATTCCCAGCAGCGTGTAATGCCACAGGAGCCATTCCTGGCCTACACTTGTGTGAAGAAAATTAACTCTACCCCAGTCAAACCCAGCAAATTACTCTAATCCTACCTCCTGTTTTGGTCCCTGTTTGATACTTATCCAAGTAGCTAGTAAGAAAAAGAAGGCACTTAGCAGTCATAAGTGTCTCTCCCTCCACCCTCTGCCAAGGGCTGTTCATACATATTCTGTCCTTGGTAATTTCACAGGTCAGTCATAATAGTATCCAACTTGCTCCCAAACTCCTACAGTACTCCACAAGGCACAGGGGTGCTACTCCCTTTCCATACAGATGAAAAACTGGAAAATAGAAGCTGAAACTTTGGAGTTAACTTGGACGTGCAGATAACTCACTGCTTGTGAAGTTCTATGTCAAAGCAAATCACAAAAAAGCTCTGTGATACCGCTCAAACCTGAAAGCCAAAGGAATTTAAACCAGCACTGTCCACATTGTCTCTGACTGTGTAGAGAGATATTTACTCACCTGCCTGCATTGTGTTTTCCTATGCTACAATTTTCCTTGTACACCCAACTGTATCATGCATTTAAAAAAAACACTCCTATGAAAAATATCTTTAAATTCAGATAAATTTTCACCTATCTAGAATCCCTGAAAGGAAGGTTTCACATTTAAATTCTGCAGAAAGTGAAGGCAGAGACCAGATGTTACCTGGCACGGCAGGAGGGCATCCCGTCTTGCCATCTTAAGTAGGTACAAGCGTACATGAATGCTGGACACAGAGAATAAACAAAGTGCTAACTGCCCGCAGGTTTTTTAGTTTTTCCGTTCACAATTATATAAATATTTATTCACAATTTTTACCAACATGCTGAATAGCTGATATTGCATCAGATAAAATAATCAGAGTTGGGAATTCTTAATGATGTGAATTACCTCTGCAATGCCTAGCAACCAGTGTTTTCTGCAGCCTTCAATTAGTTTGTGTGCCAATATCCTACAAATAATTCGCTGGATTCCCTGTTTTGCTATAGCTACATGGCCAACATTATCAGGGTTTGGGCTTTTTTCCTAATTAAAGTCATTAATTTCTAAGCAATCCTTTGGAAGAACCAAGCATACTTTACGATCTCTAACAACTTTCTAACAGAATTTTCTCTATCATTTCAGCTAATCTCTCTTCCATTCTGACCCACAAACACCTCTGAATTACTTTGGAAAATAATTAAGTCTTTATATCTAATTTTCCAAGGCACTCAGTAAGGTGAAAAGCATTTACCATTTTATATGGTAATTTTGTACATGCCAGCTTGGTGGTACATATATTCTCTGAAAATATTTATGTTGAAATTGTTAGTAGGTGTTTTTAAACATCTTTCTTACAGCACAGTACTTGAGCTGAGAATTTTTAAATGTTATGTCTTGGAAAAACATTGGCTGAAAGCAGACGAGCAGGTGAGTTCAGTCAAGAATATTGCTTGATGTCCTATGGCTTTTTACAGAATCTTTCCTGTAGTTTTGAGCTGTGAAAGGACATAACTTCCAGGAGATAATGAAGCAAAAGAATATTCTCAGAGTCAAAGGAACATAAAGACCTACCCACCGGGGACTGAGTGCTGCTGTCCTGGAACTCTGCTTGCTTTCTGCTTTGACAAGCTGAAACATTGATCTTATTCCCTGATTTCACTTTAGGGAATCTATATTAATCTCAAACCTATCTTATAAACTCAAGCCTTCAAAAGAGGCATTTCTCCATTGATAGAAAATAGGTCATGCTGACTCTGGTTTAATACACTAGTCCAGTCCTGCTCCTTTCCTAAAAGCTCATTACTGTCACCAAACCTTCAGTTCAAACATCACTTTTAACTCTGTGAGAAAGATGGTTTGAAGCAACCACAAAGGGAAATGTGGGAGGGTGACACCGTTGCTTTTACTCATCCTGAGCAGGCAAAGAAATGTAAATTTAAAAGGCAAAGTATCTTCCCCTGGAAGAGGTCCAAAACCTCTAATAGTCCTTATAAAGGTGGCATTTCTCTTCTTCCTTCCTCCTCCCAAAAGGCTGCTTTTTTCTTACAAATCAGAGGTGGACACTCCCAGAGTCATCCAGGGAGCCACTGATTTACTTTGTTGGGTTGTGTTATTACATCTGAAGTCCTTTCAAGACCTGATCCTTCCCACTTCAGAAATTGCTAAGACAGCGAATTCTGCTCTAGATGAGCTACCTCACAAATCTCACTGAAATTTATTACAGATACTATAATTATATGTATACAAAATAAAACTAGGACTCAGATTAGGCTAATACATGTGGATTTGCAATGTTGTATTACATCCAACATTTTTACACATTTCATGATAAACAGTCACCAAAGCTTTATGTTGCTCATCACTAACCTCGAGACTTGGTCCTGCTTTTGAAGCCCTCTGGTTGTCTTGATCTTACATTCTTGGCAGATTGTGAAATGACAGTTTTGAAGAATGCCAGACACTGGCAAGACCCCAATAATCCAGAAGAAAACATCCAGAGAAATTAATGAATGCCATGAAATACACAAGAAATATGCAGCACAGCTCTGACTGACAAAGGGCTAGGCAAGGATGCACGCTCTTTTCAGACGTGTTCTAGCCAAGACTGGAAGCAATAAGGAGTTTCAAACAGATTTGAAAGGGACGAGCCATGCCCCCAGCATGATGGCAAACAGCTTTAGATTCTCAGGTGACACCGGCCTCATCACCCCTGAACAAACCTCATTACCCCTGAACAAGCAGAATTTACACAGAATGAAAGGGTATGTAGGAATCCAGAAAAGTAACAGATTGATGAGGAGACAAGACAAAACATGTGGAAATCAAAACACAAGACAGTGATAATTATAACAGATGCAAATAGAGACTGAAATTTGGAGGACCAGTGTCAAAGAACAGGGAAGCTGAAGACATCTGAAGTGTGGAATAAGAAGTGGACTGGCTGGATAAAGAGATTGCAGAATGTTTCAGTATTTCAGCAGCCAAGATACACCCAAAAAGAATACAATTAGGACTCTTGTTTTTCTGATGAATGAGCTCTAATAGACATTGACGCTGTTCCTAGCACTTTTTTTTTTCTTTGTATTTCTGCATTTTAGAATTACACCTGCATGGAGGTGCTCCTGGGAAGCATAAGATAACTGCTGCATTTGCAAGTGGGTTCACCAAACTCTCTGGTGAGCCAGCTTCTCTCTGTTCATTTCACCCGAGGAAGATAGATCACTTATCAGTTTGTGATTACAACTTATCTCAGAGGTGACTGAAAAAGCCAGAAGCAATAGAGCATTACAAACGATTATTAAATATGCAATTTCTAATCATCTGGAACACAGGACTTCTCCTTGGCAATCATGAGCAGTAAGGTCAAAACCAGTAACAAAAGAAATACAACAAAAAGGTGACCTTTCTCACGTAAATGCCATCTACAGCAAGGTGTCTGGAGATTTTGCTAATTGCACCATTCAGCAAAGGATTCGATCGCTTTGTCCTCATCCCACATCACAAATGCCATGGCTATTTGAAGAACCTACCTTAGTTATGAAGAACTCAGGAACTGTAAGGAGCAATGTCTTCCAAGAAACTACTGCTATGATGTTCTGGTTTTGGCTGGGGTAGAGTTAATTTTCTTTCTAGGAGCTGATACAGCGCTGAGTTTGGATTCAGTATGAGAATAATGTTGATAACACATTGATGTTTTAGCTGTTGCTCAGCAGTTACTCTAAGTCAAGGACTTTTCAGTTTCCCATGCTCTGCCAGTGAAGAAGTACACAAGAAGCTGTGAAGAAACACAGCCAGAACAGCTGATCCAAACTATCCAGAGGGATATTCCCTACCACAGAACATCATGCTCAGTGTATGAACTGGGGGGAGTTGTCTGGGAGGGGCCGGTGCTGGGGGATGGCTTGTGCATCACTTGTCTTTCTTGGGCTTTATTCTTCTCCCTCTCTCTCCCTCTGCCCCTCTCCATCCCCTTCATTACTACCACTATTATTATTATTGTTGTTATTATTATTATATTTTACTTTATTTCAGTTATTAACCTGTCACCTTAACCTCAGCCTTCCCTAGCTGTGAAGCTGGTAAAGACCCCTGGCCTCTCAGGGCCTCAGAGACACAAGAGCTATTTTGTATTTCAGTGGAAATGCATCTTCCAAGTTCACACAGGTGCCAAAGTCCTTTCTTACACTGAAAAGCTGTTTGTCCCATGACCAGCTGGAGATGGTTCTTCATCTAGCAGCAAGCCAGCAAATCAAGAGCACATCACGGAGCAAGATGCAGAGTCCCACAGTAAGAGAGATGTGTCCTGGTAAGTCCATGAGGTGCAGCACCGCTTGGTGAAGGCTTAACAGCTTGGATCCAGAGAGGAGATGGCCACAGTTGCATAGAAGCTTATTGAGTTCTGCCTTTTGATTCCAAAATCAGTCTGGTACAAGTAAACATAGTTCATGTCCTCAGTCCACATTTAAAACTGCATTCCTGAACATACACCTTCCCTAAGGCAGCATGACAAAACATGCTCTGCAGTGTACCCCAAGGAATTTTCCAGAAAGTTCTGCTCAAAAACCAGAATGGAACAGAGGTAATTTTTTTCTTCTTCATGAAGCCAGCTCGGTCTCTCTAGCTGCCTCCCTCTCATGCCATAATGGTCACTTTATCAAATCAATGTTTTTATAGCAGCTACAGAATGTGTCATAGTCTAAAACATGACAATATAAACTTGAAAACAACATCACCATCTGTCATGGAGATGAAACCCATCGCAAAATGCTTGGTTCTTGTCCAGGGCAGCTACACTTGACTTCCCTCCCACCCAAACACCAAAAAGGTCATAACAACAGCTCTACCTACTTCTGGCAACCGTGACCTCCTGCTGCAGGACACAGATGTAGAGCTGGAGCGTGAGCTGGGGCGCTGAGCCGAGGAACGCCTGGATCACGGAGGCCCTGCTGAACGCAGACCTGTGCGTGCACAGCTTGCCTTCAGCCTGTCCCACTTCCTTCTCAATTTCTTCTGAGTACCCATCCTTGGGCATCTGCCTCTTCTTCGTGATGCTGACATAGGGCTCTTCAACTCTGCCAGCATGGAAGTAAATATAAAAGGCCTCCACACACCTACAAGTAAACAAGTAAATAGAGTGACAGGGCAAAAAGAAAGAACGAAACGTCTCCCCACTTCCTGGTATTTTAATCAAACACATAGTAAGTCCTAAGCCATTTGTTCACAGAGCAAAGCCTGTAGGTTTTCTCCTCCTGGTAAACTTGGAATATGACAGATTGCACTCTTTAAAACATGAACTACATTTTACTAGACGGCGAGAACCTGGCAGTGCCCTTTGGGCTGCTTGTAGTACGCAGACTTGGGTGGAGGTTTAGTTGTTTCCTATGAGCTGCCCTTGCTCTCTGGTGTCCCATTAAAGTCCTTAAACTGTTCATCCACTACCAGGCTGTCAAACCCAGGACCCAAGCTGGAAGTGTGTTTCTCTAGAATCTCATATCTTTTTCTTCTTGTTATCCATACGTCTGTGACATGCTAATGGGACATGGCAATAAACCCACTTTTCATACCTTTGCCTTAAAATATCTGAAGAGAGAAGCTCAGGGTACAAGCAGGTGCATACACCTCAAAACTTTACCAAGCAATGGTTCAAAACACCAGTAACATGCCAGAGCAGTGAAAAGGAGCAGTTTTGAGCCCCACAACCCTTGAAATCAACATTTTTTTTAAAAAAAGACACAAGAATAGGAGCTTTACTTCTTAAGTTTGCTTACGTTTATTGCACTGTCAAAGAAATATTAAATATAATCTTTCAAAAAGATTCCAAGTAAGAAGATGCAGTGTTTCCAGTTGCTGCAGCTCTTCCTACTTTAAACACAGCAGGAGTCAAACCCTCTTGTTTATGCAGGTCTAACTTATGGCCGACTGACTTCCAAACTGGTGCCAGCACAAATACACTTCTATTCATAAATTACATATTGTTGTACTATTTGCTGCCCTTACCCATGCACAGAGACTAATCCATACATTTGGGAGGGAATAGAAAAGGCTGTCTGCAGAAAATGCTGTGGCAACAAGGACAACCTGGCTCCTGGAGTATCAAAGAGACAACAGCCCCAGACAGATATCTGCAAGGGAAGAACAGCTTCTGCAACTTCCTTACAATGACTGGGTTTTAATTGTCAAAAACTTTATGAAAACTAAGCATTACTTGGGTATGAAGGTGTCAAGGGCGGGCTTGGGCATCTAGCAGGACCCAAAACACACAGGGAAATAGTCACCCTTGTCTGGGAAGTAATAGCAAGCAAGGAACAACAGAGGTACAGGTGAAATCACAAGACGAGAGGGAAGGCAGACGAAAGAAAAAGATTACTTTTGTTTATTTTAATAAACCTTACTTCATTTTTTCCTCTAACTGGACCACTAGCAAGTTTCAACTGCTCTAGATGAAGAGCAATTTTGGGATTGTGTAGTACCATTCTTGATTCATTAGGCTTCAGCCATCATTATCACTAAAGCTATTCAACATTCCTGCTGCTCTGGAGGCTCCATTCACAGAAGTGACTTTCTGTCTTCCCCTCGTTAATCTTTTCACTCCCTGGATATCTTGTTCCACATGAAAGAATCCATACAGCCAAAAATAAAGTGTGAAAAATTAATAAAGCACTGTGGCTTTATGAAGCTGGCATAGATTCTGAAACCAACAAATTGATTTTATTCCAAAAGAAAGATCCCAGAACATTTTTGTCTCTCTTAGTATTCACAGCCATGCCTTCACCCTGAGCTGAGGGCAAGCCTGAGTATATTATGGAAAATTGGATCTCAGCATTAGGCTCTGAACTCTTGCTGTGTGTGATTAGGAGTAGATATAGTCTAGGGACCCATCCACAAAATACGCAGTGATCCTATAAAAGAGATCAGATTTATGAGACTACTGACAACAGCAAACATTATAATCAACCAAACGCTGAGTTTTGGAGCAAGCATTTGATTTTTATTGATTTTTATTAGCTGGGTATTAAGTAGCAGTATATTGTTTGTGATAGGGATTTTTTTGTCCCTATAGAAAAACAAATATAACATGAAATGATCTGATGAGCAAACCTTAGAGCCAAATGGGGCTTTTACCAGTACAACAGAGTAATAAAAATGCTATGTGAAAGCACTCAGATTACATTGATAATGATGCCCATTTTCTCCCAGGCCCTGCCAGTCCCATGCAAGAGCGTTTCTAGAGGTGAAGCCTTCTGGGACAAGTATGCACTCAAGATTCTAGATGGTGCCACTGTTCGAGCAATTGCTTCAAACAGGAGCAGACTGGCAGCTGACACACCAGAAAGAACAAGTACCAATCCACAAGTTTAAGGAATAGAGTGTGGGAGGGGCACAGGCACTCAAAGGACCATCCAGGTGAGAAGGATCTAGAACTGTGATGAAGAATCAATTCAGATCATGTACCTGTGCCAGATTGTGGCTTTGCCTATGTAGCACATGCTGAGGGGTTGGGCATCTTGTCTTTAAATGAACTACTTGGCTTGTTCTTTTTTAGCACGAAACACAACTAAGAGACAATGCAAGAAGGGGATTGCTTCGTGGCAGCTTTCCCCCACAGTTACAGGCTCCTGCAGCACGGTGAATTCCGCAGAAGCCCTTGTTGCTCATTGCTGTTCTGCTCCAGAGGGACAGGAGCGAGAGATCCCAACTTCTGCACAATCCATTTCCTGCAGTGCAGTGATGTTTAGGGCCCTTTCAAGAGCCCTTACATGGCGTCAAGAGCAGAAGGCAAGCAGCTGGCTGTCTCCTCTGCATGCAAGGCACTGACAACCACAGTACAGCCACTGAGGGAACTAAAATTGCTCTGAGGAAAAAAAGTCAGGTCTACTGCCTACAGTGAAATTATAGAGGTAAGAAAAGGACTGTGCTACTTTCTCTCCTGCTGCCATATCTTGGCAGAAAGAAGAGCCATACTTTTTCAGGGATCCTGATGGTGCCCACAGAGTGATTCAGCCGCAACACATTTGTCTTCTACACAGTAAGTAGGAGGAATAATCCTACCCTTATATGCTTGCTGAGAGTGAGCACCTCATTCCCTCTTTTAATCACAGATGCGTGGGATTTGAACATAGGCAAAATAACGGTGGTGTGAAGAGGGAGAAGGCAATGAAAACAGAGAACTTTCAGCAGCCAACCAGCACTCCAAGAACAAAGGGCTATTTGAGACCTATCCACACACGCCCTCTGCAAATGTACAAGCAGATTTCTCTAATTACTTAATTTTTACTAATTCCTTCTCTTCAGAGAAGTGTGCAAAAGACTTATCAGTCCTTCAGATTTACTCATCTGCACCAGGCAAAGATCTGTTCCTCACTCATTGTTCTACCTTTTACCCGCACAGCCTTTCTGTTCATCTCACCATGGACGCCTAACATATCTATCTGCTCAAGAATAAAGGAAAGCAAATAGCCTGAAGAGAGTCTAGACATATTCTTCCCATCTGGAAAAGAGGGAGGTGCCTCAACAGTTGTCAAGTGTAGAGCTAGCAGGATCTCCTGCAGTGAGGTCTGCCGATGAAGTCCTACAAGGAAGGGAAGTTTTTAGACCTGTTCTATTTTGAACTATTAAGCAGGTCACTAGGAAAGAGAGACTACCCACAAGAGACAAGGCTTCTGCACAGTGTCACTGAAGCAGTATCTGCACCACTAGAGCTTACTAGGTTTCAAACTGCAGAATTAGATGCCCAAAACACGACTGACTGTAAAAAAATTGGGGGTTTTGTTTTTTCTCTTTTTTTTTTTTTTACTTCCTGCAGCTCACAGAATCAAACTTTGGCCATAACAGCAGCTCCTCTGGGAGTTTGATGCAAGCTTCCTCCTGCATCTGCTGTGCTGCTGTCTGCATGGTACATAGAGACATGTAATTGTTTCTTCTTATGCCTTGAGAAACAAAGCCTGATCCCATTAAAAAAAAAAAGTCTATTGTTTATATCCTTGTCCTATTATAACCTGAGGAAAACAGTCATTAGTGTTCTATATAGGGGGCCTGCTATATTTGCTTGAGATGTTTTTTTGCAAGGGTCTATCCTTCTGCTGACCCAGCCCTCCCCTGATTGCATCTCCTCACACAGAACAGGGCTCACACTGCACTAACAGAGCACCAGGGAACACAGTTCCAAAGACACCTGCAGCCACTCGAGCTTCCCTCTCCATGAAGGCGGTACCAGAAGGAAGCACTGCCAGGTCCACACCAGTCCCTTTTGATGATGCCACTTCAGTACAGCCTTCAGTAAATCAGGTGGGAGGGAACCCCTGCATCCAGCAGACTCACGGTCCAACACCACCACCATCCCCAGTGTGGGACCGTAAGCCACGGCCAGCCGAGTCAGTGTGCTGGAAATCTGCACTTCAGCTCCTGATCTATTTGTTACTTGCAGAATTAAAAAGGGCAAGCAAGTTAACAGGGGGTCCTCTGGTGCCTTTCATGAAGGGTAAGGAGAAAAGGAGGCTCAGGGGGAACCTTATTGCTCTCTACAACTCCTAAGGAGTTTGTAGTGAAGCAGGGGTCAGTCTCTTCTCCCAAGACAACAAGACACAGGACAAGAAGAAATGGCCTCAAGTTGGTCCAGGGGAAGTTCAGGTGGATATTAGTAACGATTTTTTCACTGAAAGGGCAGTCAGGCATCAGAATAAGCTGCCCAGGGAAGTGGTGTAATCACCATGCCTAGAAATGTTCAAAAGGCAAGTGGATGTGGCATTCATGGACATGGTTTAGTGGTGGACACAGTGGTGCTGGGTTATCAGCTGAACTCATTGATCTCAGAGGTCTTTTCCAGCATGCACAATTCCCTGATTCTCTGAGGGGTTATTTACACTTAGAAGAAATCCTTAAGTATAGAGCAGTACACCAGCAAAACTACATCCAGTTATTATGTGTTGGAATTGTAGCAGCACCTAAAATCTCAGGATGACCTTGGTGCTACAAGTGCCATCCAAATGAAGGGAACAAAGAGAAAGGCCCTAGCAGAGGAGCAGCCTGAGCCAGAAAGCTCATCATGACCTTCCTTAGAGAAAAGACAAATGTAATAAAACTCTCCTTGACACTGGCTACTGTTTTAAGTCATTTTTTTCTGTTATAATTTACTTAATGTGGTAAAAGAATCTCCTTTTACCAAAAAAAAACACCCAAAACCAAATCTATCCAAATACATCTTCTAAGCATTCAGACAAATTAGTGCACTCGTGAGGAGTGGCACTGACCTGAAATGCTGCAGGACTCCCCCATGATGCCGAGAAACCTGCAGTCACTTTGTTCCAGCCAAGTCTCTGCAGAGCCTCTGGCATGCCTGCATCCTGAGGATCACCGCCAGGCCACTAAGGGAGATAGGAATTTTGCTCTACAAATTGCCTCGAATTTATAGAGAAACTCCTAGGGAGTGGGGGAAGAAATCAAAAAAGGGTACATTAACAGTACACCAAAAGTCCTCTCCAGGAAGAGGGATGCTACCTAATTTTAGTCCTTCCAGTGGCGGCAGCAGGACAGCGAGTGCCTCCCGAACAGGTGGAGTGTGGGTGTTTGGGGAAGGTGGTGGCATGCAAGAAAGTTCTATGAGAGAAAGTACTTTTTTTCTCATCACTCAGCCGATTCAAAATAGGCTGAATCATTTGGCTTGCAAGGCTAAATACCCTCCTTCCCTGCCAAGATATTTCCAAACCATTCCCCAGAATTTAAAGGATTTTTTTTTAAGGGGAAAAAATAAGGGAAAAAAAAAATCTAGCTTTTAAGGTGACGAAGAAAATCTCACACGACATCCATGGGCTGATGGTAAAGCAGTGCACTGATATCCGAGTATTTACGTTTGAACAGAGAAATGCTGACTATTCTGTATCATACCAAACCAAACAGAGATAGTTTAAAAGATGGTGTTAAGTTTCTTTTAAAGCCAGCCAAAGCTGCCAGCCCTCTGTTGCAGCATGTCATCACACACAGCCTGAAGGTTCTTAAACGCTTCATTCCCATGCCACCAGCAGACAGAGCCTGGGGAGGCTCTACTGTCTGTGTCCTGTTTGACCTAATTTGACCCAGCCCTCCCTAAACAGCCCTGGGATGTGCCAGCGAGACACAAGAGTCCCAGCAGGGAGGATGGAGCCAGGCTTCACACGACGGAAGCAGATGACTAAGAGCAGCAGGATTCTCTGGAGCAAAGGTTTGCCTACAAGGATGGAGTAAAATGCCTCCAAGGAAATTGGTCCTTTTCAGCTTACAAAAGTTAAAGCCACAGTGCAGTGATGATATAACCAAAAAATACTTTGCCTTCTAGCTACCACCTCAGCCTTGTGTGTATGGCAGTCTACACAGGGTAGAAAGCCTTGCAAAGCAGGGAAAGGGAAGGTATTTTGTGTGCTGAAAACATGACATTTACAGTGCAGAGCTGTATCTGACAGGAAGCAATCAGTTTCCTCTTCTGACAGATACAGCAATCTCTGGTTGCAGGAAGGCAAGGAAGGAAAAATCCCCCAAACCCCAAAACCCTTTACTGTCTGTCTCAGATCACTTTGCCTTTCCGCACTTTTGTGCTGTATCCTATAAACTGACACATTGCCCTAAATGTAAAGAGAAATTGTTTTCTATTAAACTTTAAATTTGTAGAGTCCTTCCAGCCTTTAGTAGATAATAAGTTTTTTGGGTAGCATGAATGTACTACCCTTTTTAAATTAGTAATTATAATTCCAGTTATCCTGGGTGTAGAGAGAGGTCAACACACATCACTTTGTCATGCCTAAATGATGCCACGGGGACTATGGCACAAGCATGCTGCAGCACATCCAGAAAATCTTCAAACCTTCTGGAAACGCTAAGTTTGTAAATCTTTGAGAAAGGAAGAAGTGCAGAGTTGGCAACACAGTAGAGGAGAGGAGAGGGCTTCCATATGCTCACTAGTTTTACAGCAGTGATTGCAGCTGGGAGTTCACCAAGAGAGCAGGAACTGTGTTCTGCACAAGATAAGATTTGTGTTGTAAACAGAAAACTTGATGCTGAGAAAGAAACAGAAAGCCAAGTCATGCTTGGTGCTCGAGGTCAAAATATAAATCTATGTTTCTTTCATACAATTGAAAAGAAAATCCTTCAATTTCTTCTTGTTGCTCAAATCCTTTGTCTGTTTCTTCACATATTCTATCTTGACATTATTCTTTCCTTGTCTGACCTCGAGAAATTGATTTCGAATGACAAAAGTAATGTACTCCATTTTTGACAGTTTCTTTCTCTTTGGTTCCTCTCTTATTTTCCAAGAATGTGGAAGCATTTTGTTCTTAGCTTATAGAAAATCAGAGCTCTTTAAGAACTGTTAAGCCGTAACTTAAACATCTTTAAAATATTAACAAAGCAAACAAAAAATCCATGCATAGTTATAGAGGAAGTCAATGTTGTGAGATATTTTGTAACATCCAAACTGTTCACCTTTCGTAGTGTGAACACACTCTCCAGGAATTTCAAAAAGTTGGTGATACTTCTCCTAGCCTCTGCTACAGACACACTGCATTTAATTCCCTTTCTTTTTAAACAAAAAGATTTGAATATAAATTTAAAATTAATGCCCCAAGGAAACATCTTGTCTTGGAGTTGCACACTGCTGTAACTTTTCATCTAATTATTTTGATTTTTTTTTTCCTGAGGGTATTTTCAGTGAGACATTGAACTGGAGTAGAAAAAAATCTCCAAAGCAATTTGGGGCAAGAAGCTCACGTTTGGAAAGAAGAGACCGACTAGAGCATCACTGATGTTCCAAGACACACGGATGGGATGGGTACTATCGTTGTTCTTAACTCGCGACCGAGAGAAGAATCTTCCGTTCTCTCTTGGAAGTGATCTGAGAGCAAAGCGCTGTGGATGAGGCAGCAGCGAACAGACACAACCATCTGCCAGAAGCCACAGGGATGGGAACCCAGCGCAGAGCCAGACGCAGAGGGGGCTCTCCCGGCTCCCTGCGGCCCGGCAGGGCTGAGCCCCCTTTCCCCGGGGGGTTTCTGCCCGCGGCATTCCCAAAGGACGCTGTTTCTCCCGCAGCTGCGGCAGGACGAGCTCGCGGCTCCCGGCGGTGCAGAGTGGGAGCGGCCCCGCCCGCACCGCACAAAGGCCGGGGGGCTCCGAGCGCCCCCGGGCTCGGCCCTGGCCCCGGCCC
>VZTA01025650.1:52406-63193 GCA_013398855.1 Mohoua ochrocephala
TCGCCGCCGGCCCGCGGCCTCTGCGGGCTGGGGCTGGGGCTGGGGCTGGATCCGGGCCGGAGGTCGATGCTGGCCGGGCTTGGATCCTGGCTGGAGCTGGATCCTGGCCGGGGCTCGACCCTGGCTGGGCTGTGAGCGGAGGAAGGTTCCCCGGCGGTGCGCGGGGGGCTCCCCCTCACCATGTCTCCTTCAGCCGTAAGATACAGAACTGAACTGAGGGGGGTTGGTCTGAAGGGGCGAGCGGGTGCCCCTCAGGGCGCTTCGTCGTGCCGGGGAGATCACACAATCACAGGATCGCTTAGGTTGGAAAAGACAACCACACCATGGCACTGAGTGTCCCGTCCGGGCTTTCCTTTAACACCTCCAGGGACAGTGACTCCACCACCTCCCTGGGCAGCCCGTTCCAATGTCTAATCATCCTTTCCGTGAAGAAATTCTTCCTAATGTCCAACCTAAACCTCCCCTGGTGCAGCTTAAGACCATGTCCTCTAGTCCTATCACTGGGAGAAGAGACCAATCCCCACCTGGCTACACCCTCCTGTCAGGGACTTGTAGAAAGTGATAAAATAGAGATCCTGAAAGGAAGAGGCAAGGGCAAAGTCCTGTACCGGGAAGAATATAACCCTGTGCAACAATAAAGGCTGAGAGACAGATGATTTAATAAATAAATAAATAAACAAGTAAATAAATAAATAAATAAATCCCACAACTAAACCAGCCAAACAAAAGGCAGAAATGAGTGCTGTGGAGCCTCCCCTGATGCACCCAGCTCAGAGCCCCTGAGCAGGACAGTTGCAGCAGTGTCAGAGGTGCCCTTTTAGCACTTTGCCAGGTGGATCTCCTCTTGCTTGCCAGACCTTTTCCTTCAAGGGTTTCTCAGGCCACAGACCCCTAAGCCCTGCTGTGACACCAGCTGTTCACCTGAAGCACTTGCCCACTGTCCCCGAGCCTTTCCCCTTCACCAGCAGGATTCTTTGTCTCTTGTGCCACCAGAGCTCTGGAGTCCTTCTGGAGATGCGTACGGTCACCCTGGCAGTACCACTGATGCCTACATGGATGAGCAGCACAAGGTGACAGCCTGAGGAAAAGACAAGCCTTTGTAGTCTCTCCATGAGATCCTGAACCTGAGCACCTGGCAAGAAACAAAACTGAGGTACCAAGCCAGGTTGGCAGATGGTGCCTCTGTCCTGCACAGGAGTCTCCAGTCATCGCTTCTCTCCTCCTCTTGGTGCAGGTCCTTGGTTCATGCTCAGCTGGCTCTGGGGATAGATCTTGTTTCTCCTTGCCTGTTCCCAGGTAATTGCTGATCTGCATGTGGGGGTTAGCTACAGACCTGGGACCTACAGGAGCACAAGAGGAAGGCAAGATAAGGAGTCTGAGATATTATTAATGGGATAACACTACTGGCTACTTCTGCTTATCTGCTACTGTTCTTTAATGCAAGTTAGGGTGTCACTAGATTTACACCAAAAATGCCAGTAAACACTTGCCCATTTCTTTAACTGCTGCACTTAGCAAAGCTGGTGTGTCATTGCTCAGCTCAAGTTGAGCTCAGCTCACGATGACAAAAGTGGAAACCTTGTTGTGGGCAGGCCCAGGTGAATTTAATGCTTGTGTCCTGGACTGGGAATGGAGAGGTCTTTCTGGAAAGGGAAGAGGCCATGAAAACTGATATTTAAGACTGACAATAAATACCTAGAGTAGGAAACTTTAATCTACAGGCCAAAAGCAACCTGTCTTGTCTTGTGGGAAACTACCATGAGGTGTTTTATCTAAGCACTGTGTGCAGCCTGGATGATTTATCTCATTCTAAAATGATTTATTTTCCTTTTGATAACCACTGAAAAGCTTTTGGAGCACTGAGTCATCACTATTTTGGAAGGAAGATTTCCCAGCACTATGAAAGATCAGTACAGAAATAAACAGTCCAATGCAAAATTATACTGTTCAAGGTTGGACTTTTATTTAAGGCAAAATATAATCACAGCTTTAATATTCATAATATGGATATACACAGTTTGTTCTGCCACTATGAAGCTTAGTATTATCACTGCTTTTAAAAAGCTATAAAATCTAGTTTCTATCATAATCTACAATACAAAACTAATACAATAAACACATTCTGAAAGATCACAGTGTTTAAAATATTAGAAAAGCAGGGGTCCTGCTTTCAAACAATAAGGTGCATCTCTAAAGAATCAAATTGACCTTGATTCTACAGGCCTGTACCACATCATGGCTGTGAATGGCTGTAACACTGAGAAACCAATCTAGGGTGTGGCACGTACTCGAGGAATGAACATCACACACTGGAATATACTGAATAATCAAGTGTCACCAACACAAACTAGACATGAAATAATGCCATTTAAGTTCCCTGTATTTTTTATTTGTATTGGTATTCACGTATATTGCAGAGATATTGAGATAAAATGTGTATAAATTGCTATCAAATAGGGCCCGGCATATACAAACATCTGTGCTTTCCTCGTACTGTACAAACAAGCCTTACTAATTCCATGGGACTCATGTGTAAAGGAAAGTTTGTAGGCCTGGAGTCTGGAATGACATAGTTTTACCCCTGTTTCACACATGTGGAAGGAGCTGCCTTACATGCCTGGAATCAAGTGGAGGTTCACCACTGACGTCAGCAGGTGGCCTGTCAGGCCCCTAAAATGAGTGCAGGAGGCCAATTCAGTGGCAAAATCAGACCATTGTTAAAGGAAATCCTTCTTCTCTCATGTGTGGTCATGGTAATGAAGACAGAAGCAGAGTTAAATTTCTGGTCAGACAGCCTTTCTCTTCTATATGAAGTAAAAATACATGTTTGACTAGAATCTGTTTTCTGTTCCCTATGGGATATAATTGACTTAAGGACTTCTACATAGTCATACAATGCTGTTGCTGAATATCAGTACACTATAAAATCTCTTTTATTCAGATATCATTATACCAGTGGGCAAAAAGAGTTTTTAACTAATTTTCTGCCATTCTAGTTGGTATTGCTGTACTTGACGTAAATGCCTCCATCTTCTCTTTGAGTTATGCAATGAACAAAGTCAAGGGACTCCCTTCTAAGCTTTAAAAATAAATATGGCCTTATGTATTTGCAAGCAGATTGCTATTCATAAATTAATTTTTTTCTGACAGTGTGATGTAGAATTTTATATATATGGGATATAGGACCAACTGTGACAGTACAAATTAGTCAGAAGGTTCAATAATTCAAAGGCAGATTGCAAAGTTGGTGCTTGTTGGCTTCTTGAATGTATTTTTTGAAACTGCCTCCTCATGGATAGTGCACATCACTCCTGTTCCATTAAAAGATAGGAGTAGGCAGTAGGTTCAGCTACAGGCAACTCCTTCACAGGCAAATGTTTTTCAACATTTGATGACTTTGCTATAATGGCAATAAAATGCTGCTCAAAGAAGCTGAAACCTGCACAGTGCTTGCTGCACCACTACCTGTGCAATGAAACACTGTGCTATGCCCTTGGAAAATGCCTATTCACATCCCTAAACTGCTGTATTGTTTTGTGGGCCCTGAGCATTTTTGGCTTATGGCTTTGAAGTATGTTATTCCCCTTGTAGCAGGATTTTTGGTCATCTTCTTATTTCTTCTCAATTTAGCTTTCTGCTGCTACTACTTAGTCTAAGACATATTTATATAAACTGAAATGTCTTCTCAGAGCAGTCCAGGCTGTGCTGCCAACCAGCAATTGCTATCAGTGCAGTTCTTCAGAGCAAGATTACTCTTTGAAAATCTATAGGGCAATTTTCATCCTGATATACTAATCTTCCTACAGATTAGAATATGCACTCATGCCAGTGAATATTCAAGGTATGTAGGAGAAGATTACTGCACCTGAGATTTACTTGGCAGACTTCAGAGATCCAAAGAACAAGGATATATTCTCAAAATGCATGCATACACTAAAATAGGTCACTGTTGGCATAAAACATGTAATATGTTGGCAGATGCTGTAACTGTATATGCAGAAAACTATGTGAGTACAAAAATTTGATTGCTTATCAAAGTTTCCATTTGCACATATTGCCCCTCTACATTTCTAAATACAGCAGATACCTACGGTTCATTCTTTTCCACAGTAATAAAAAAACCAATCAGTATTCTTGTCATGTTCTTTCCATGTCCATATATAATCAGTATTAGAACATCAAAGTGGCATTACTTAATTTGACAGAGTAGCAACAAAGGTGATCCCTTTACTTGCATTCACTTATGTACATTTCCCAGAACCATGTGAAAGTGTATTTCGGAATGTTTAGCCATTTCACTTGGTTTCGATTGTCCAAACAGAACTGAAACACTGGAGAAGTGACCATGCTCCCTAGAAAGTCTCTGTTTTATTTAATGATGTAAAACACCAGTGACAGTTGTTACACAGGATAATGATTTTTCCTTAGCGGGTGGGAAATGGCACAGCCAGTGAGAAGAGACCATCTAGGAGCATAAAATATTGTAATGCAAGTTAGTAGAACACCCTGCTTAAACAAAATCAATCTTATTTTCAGGAACAAAAGACCTGGGCTGCTTCTTCAGCCTCCTCAAGTTAGTCATAGGTTGGGAAACAAAGGCAGGGAAACTGAAGGCAACAATGATGCAAACAAAGCAGATATTGAAAGCAGTGGCACAAAATAAACACGTTATTATGACGAGAAGTTGTGAGTAGCAGGTAAAAATAAAGATATATTTGTTAGAACGGTACCGTTGATAAAACTTATTGCATCTGGTTCTATGAATCCTGAAATCAATAAATCCGGACACTACAGATCTAGTTTCCCACAAAATTATTCCCTGACAGTAATCTATGGATGGCAGGCTAAAAGTCATGAAGAGTATATAGCTCCTTAAACTGATGTGTAATCTACAGCTTTACTCACAAACAGCACCACACAAGCACAGGTACATCACAAATAAGCACCAATACCCACATAATGCATCCTCTTTGCTTTAACAGCATAATCAGAAATACTATTATATCACTTAAGTTCCTATTGCCTACACTTTAGAAACTAAACACAACCGAGAAACTAATGTGCAAACATGACACAGTTATTGTGTTTTACACTTTGAAAGAGGCTTCTCGAGTTTCCCGTAACACAGTCTTTTGTCACAGCACCATGGCAGAATCTGTTCAGGAATACATTTTTCAGTCAATAAGGGCCCAATTCGGGAGCAGGAGGAGACAGCATCCCACGGAGAATGTCTAGCAAAGGTTGCATGATTGATTTCTCAAAGCAGGAAGAAGGGTACACAGAGGACCTTAGTTTTTATTACACTGAAAATTGCTGACAGCTCTACTCAGGTTGCTTTCCTGTCAATGTCTTAAAAGCAACAAATAAAGGTTCCAAGAGCACGTTTGTAACAGCATATATAGTACACAGAAAAAATCAGATAGACAATAAAGAGGGAAAAGATGAAAAAGATGAAAAAGCCCTGCTCCTTTAATGAGTGGCATTTTCCAAAGAGCCCTGGGGTGTATTTGCACTGTATTCAGAAGCTGTGACTGCAGCACATCTAGTAGCCACCTTAACCCAGCCAGGTCAGGTAAGAAAAGCCACAGATCTCTGAGAGTGAGCTCAAACTGCCATGTCTGATAAAAGAGATGAACAATTATGTTCCAAGATTTTTACCAGATGTATCCCATGAGACTGGATGTTTGTGTGCTGCCCTTGCCGGAGTCAGTGCTGAACTCACACAACCTTTTGAGATGTTTGGGACCTAGATTTCAAAAACTGGGTGGTTCCATGGGTTTTCTCATAGTTGAATGGACTAACTCTTACTCAAATAATTGTTTTCTTTCTCTCAGGAAGCCAAAATATGTGGCTTTATATACAGAGACTGGTTGTGGGGACAGGAGATCTGTTTTGCGTGTGCTGTTGATCACAACACAGAGAAGACCAGCGTCTCCTCTGAATGTGAATTGGAAGAAATTCTACAAAGAGAGATGCACAGGAAAAACCCCTAGAAAACTGACACTGAGCTCTTAATGTTTATTTCCTGGCATTTATGAAGAAACACATTTAAAAAGAAATGCAAACTTGACCACTGGAAGTTAAGTATAATAAAACGGAGTGACTTTATCTACTGCTATTATGGTAAGTTTTAATCTCTATGTAGTATATGTTATAGCATCAGTACTCATAACTTGGTCTGCATCTAAGTTTCTGATTTATAATGCCTTAGATTTATTAAGGTTTTGGCAATGGTTTTCATTTTCAAGAAATTCCTGAGAAGTAACTAAGTGGAAACATTAAATGTTGTGGCCCACTGATAATTAAAGAGTAGGCACTGGGGACAAAATCAAAAGGTCATGATTACTATTCTGATATGTGTAGATTCTGCTAAGGCTTAAGTTTGGAGTTGTTTGGGGTTTCTTTTAGGGTGTAGTTATCAAAACAAAAGGCATCTTTTCTTTATGTTTGCATCTCTAAATATAAGGGTTAACAATAAATGAAGGACTGCAAAAGTGTGAGTCTACATCACAGCAGAACCTACTTCTCTGTCTTCCAGTAAGACAGAACACGATTACAGGAGCTATTTAAATGCAGTGGCACAAATGTTATTACTCACATGTTTGAGCTGAGCGACATCATCCTACAACGAAAACTGAGACTGAAAAGTGATTGACCACAGGGAAGAAGTGGATAGGCCAAGTTTTACCTTCCTTAAACTTTTGTTTAAGAAGGTTCCAGTTATGAAATATATGAGCCACATGCATTACAGGAACCAACTAGATAAAAAATCCTAATGGATTTGGGATCTTCACTACTGACAATTGACTTTGCTCTGATCTAACAGGAGCATTTCCCCAGGGCTGGGCACAGCACACTCGCGTCTCCACTGACTTTTTGATTCAGCCTCATGTGTACACCCTCCCTATGGAATTCATCCTTCTGTGTGCACACATCTCACTGCCCAGAGTAACCAAGTAAGTGACATTAGTGGCTTTCTTAAAAGACCATCTAACCTTTTAACTTACGTGTTTTAATAAACACATAACAAATGTATGTTGAATTTTAACATTTCCATTCACAAAAAGATATTGAAATTCTTGACAAACCGATACAGAACTGCATGGCTTTATTCACCAATGAAATATGGTTATTTCTATGATTAAGTAATTAATTAGAGCTGCACAGTGCAAGACAAAGTAACAGAAATCCTTATCTGCAGCTCATAATAATGCAAACCATCTCATTAAAATAACAGTGGCAAGAGCAGGAATGGGATTATTATATTAAAATGTGGAAGGATTGCAAGACCCGGCTCCAACTTACAGCCTGATCAAAGCCCACTGAAATGAAATGGGAACTTTAATCCATTAGGCATTAAAAATAAAGAAATTGTAATCTCCTCCAGCTGAGAATGCAGGAAGAGGGACTGCATTGTTTGGCAGTGCATGTACAGCAGCTTTTTCTCTCTAACTTCAGTTTTTGACATATTGGTCTTCCAGATTTGTCTTTACAGATATTATTCCCATATAAATAAATAAATAAATAAATAGTAAATATATTTTAAATACAGATATTAATTTTCTATTTTTTTAGTACAAATCTATCTTAGTGTTTTCTTTAGCTTTCAAGTACCATGTCATCATATTATAGATATGAAAGAATATAGATAGAAAACAGCATATAATTGCAACTCTAAGTGCTAGTGCAACTAGTATTGAGCAACCCATTGATTTCTATCTAAATGATTTTCTAGCTAAAAACCATTTGGACATATACATGATTTTGTTAACTAGGAAAAGAAGCAATTTTGAGTTTTGTTATCAGTTTTTTTCTGAGGATCAGTATGCCACACCAGGATTGTATTCACTTTGCAGGGTTTGTAGTGAAGAATTCATCAAGGAAAATAGGTTTTCCATCATCTGAAATACTTAGGGTACTGTTCAGAAACACTGCTATAAGTAATTCATTTTTAAAGGAAGCTTTTGTATCACTGAACAACACTTATCTAGCAATGCTGTACCGTGAAGAAAGCATCTGCCTGATGTATCTTTGCTACAGAACTTTTCAATCCAAGTCTTTTCCATGGCTCCACCCATCTTCCCTGTGACTGGGAAAATACTGACAAGACGTGACACAGTTACAGCAGATCATAAAGGAGACCAGCTCCTTGCCACAGACTGAGCTCTGAAAGGAAGGGTCCAGTTCAGTGCTCATTTACACACGAGACCCCACTTGCTGAAATGAACTGTGAAACTGCAGCCTGAATGCACAGCTATCTACAGAACTGCCATTATATGCACTGAATGAAGACCAAAGAGCTCCAAGATACAGGTATTCCTAATACACATTACTAAAACTAGCAGATGTGATTTAGGTAAAAAAAAATCCCAGATTTTGCCTTTGTGGAGTGCAGTGACATGTCTACAACAGCCTCCCCAATAAGTGCATTGCTCCATGAGTGGCTTTTGCAGAACTCTTTTTAAACCTACTGGGTGCATCACTGTTTCTTCCTTGCATGATCCTGCAATTCTAGCTTGTCTTTTTTTTACCAAATTAAAAGTTTGATAATGCCCCTTTCTCTCTCACTTGAATAATTAGATAAATATCTATGACATCAGATTCAATTAGTTCCCGATTTTTTTTTCCCCACTGACCCGTTTATTTTGACCACACACTTTCCCACCCCCCAAGCCCCGGTGTATTTTCTTTTTGATCTGACTCCCAGCTACATTAAGGCTAGCATTAGTGGTACCCCGGCGCGTTTTGTAAATAGCCTGTCTGGACAAGTGAGTGAAACTGCAGGTGCCCTCTCCCATCACCACCGGGATGTGGCTCTGAAGAACATCAGTCTTTAGACAAAGACACTGAAGAGAGGAAACTCGGCTTGGTTGGGTTGCAGCAAGTCAGTCAGGAAACACACAGTTCCTGAAAAACCTTCATACAGACTATATACACTTTCTAGGGCCCGGGAACCAGACTTAAATTCTTCTGTAAATAAGAACTCTGCAAACCTAAGAGAGAAAAAAAAGAGTTTGTTATTACTTTATGTCCCTCTCGGTCTACTTGCTGTTTGGAAGCATCATTTTAATAACATTCAGTAATTTTAAAAAATAGAATGATCAGTATTTAGCCTTTTCTGCAAATTTTACACTATCCAATTTCCACAAGAAACTGAGATTCATTAGATCCAGAAGAGCCAAACCTTTGCAATCTGTGCGTGCACTATGCTTGTTTAAGAGCTGTAAGCTTTTTCTGATTTCTGTAAAACATATCATTAAACAAATACTTTTGATAACTTTTAGGATGCAAGCAATGTTTCACATCAATACAACAAATTCTGTAGTGCTGAAATAGCTACACAAATTAAAAAAATAAGCAAATGGCTGAAAATCAGTCATCCTAATCGCTATATCACTTCCCCTTGTTATTCCGTGCTGTAAGGAAAACAATAACAAACATTGAATACTATGTTTTTAAACAGGCACAGTAAACTAGAGATACATAGTTAAAGATAATTGCAGCACTGTGACAGAATTTTCACTGGACCACAAGTGCTTGGATCCAGACAAAATAGAATTAACCCCACTAGCTAAGCTAAAGGTGAGAATGATCAATTAAAAAAGTATAAAATAACTGCACACCACATCCTATACTTACTTTTCACTTTTAGTAATATGGAATAGTGTTAAATGCTCTGAAAAAATCCTAACAAATCATGTTTTACTCTGCTCCTGGACCTGGGTACACAGCTTGTCTGAGTTCTGTCACCACATCAGGATGAGACCTGGACGAACATAATTCCTCCACACCCAGCCCAGTTCCCTCTGAAGGAACGCAGGCTCTCGAGCAGGGAGGGAGCCTGGGAGAACCCAATGTTCTCCCACCACAGGCAGCCTGGAACCAGACTGCAGAGCTCCCACAGAGTGCACCCACTCCAGAACTTGGCTAGAATTGTCCCTGAAGCTTAAACACTCAGGTTACATCCAAGGGTGGTGATCAGACTCTACTTTATAAACGTTCCTGAAACTTTCCGGTATTAGCCTAAATCCAGAAGACAGGAATGCTAACCTTTGTGCCCTGTATATGTACTTTGAGTTCCCAGTGAGCCTGTACAGCAGCAGGAACACATAAGCACTACCAGCCACCCCGTGGCATATTCCAGGGCCCTTCTTCAGCAGGCCTTTCTGCCAGGTGAGCTCTCCACAGCGGATACAAGTGTCCAGATATTGAGGCTTCTTGGAAACCAGGTAAGCTTTGGCAAACAGATACGCAATGCCTAGGAAAAGAGCAGTGAGACTGTCTTTTGTAATAAGCACACCAAGGGTTTCACAGAACACATAAGAAAATAAAGATTAACACACTAAAAATCTGCAGTCTTGTGCTCTACACATGTCAACGTTGCCTCTAAATGCTCCATGTGGAGAGGGGAGTGTCTGCTATGCTAAAGACACATAGTAAGATGTACTTATCCACCTCCTTCAATCTTTTCAAGGCATTATTGAATTTCAGGGTTTACTCTAACATTCCCAGACTTTAATCGTTTTAAAACAGCAGTCACATTTTTGACTTTAAACAGTAAATTCTTAGCACTGTCTTCTACCGGTTTCAAATCCCCATTCACCTCACCTGCTTACACTGACAGAAACACAAGGATGGGCAAGATAATTTCTTACACTGGCAACAGATAGAATTTTTTACTACATGAGAAAAAGAAACTCACTTTTTTTCCCCAATGAGGTCCACACTGTTTTATTCTAGTTATATGCAGTTATGCATACTAACTTCTGTTACAAAAAAAAAAAAAA
>VZTA01025650.1:63252-92382 GCA_013398855.1 Mohoua ochrocephala
GGATTTAAATAAATTAATCATAATCTTCACCAGAGCACTGCACAGCTCAGTTCGTGGTAACCTTATGAGAATGCACATGACACATAACCAACTCGAGTGCCTAAGGAAATGTTTAGCTCACTTGTGGTCTGAATTTAACAAACCCTGAAGTAGCTGAAGTGTTCTTGTAAGCTACATCTGTCTCATTACAGGTTTTTCTGGGGAAGAACAATAGCAATTACTGAATTTGCACATCTCTAAGTGTAACTTCTTTATGTCCTTTGGGATTTTGTCACTTTGGTCAAATTTAACCTGAGATTATCTTCTACATGGAATCACCTAATGTGGAAAAGCAATGTGATCAGCATCTGGCTATTCATAGCATCAATGGGAAAAGAACCTGGAGCTCCATGGCACCAGTGTACCAGCTCGTTCTCCCGCTCGATCGTCTCCCCCAGCTCGGGGGGCCAGTTGCTGTTCTGTTCTTGGTCCATCAGGAAATCCACGCTCTGCCACACAAGCTCCTGGTCTGCTGGCTGCAGGTACTCATAATAGGAGAGCAACATCTGCAGGATTGAGGAAAGCCCATGTGCTGCACCTGCAAAGAATAGAAACAACTGAATTAGAGGGTGGGCTCAGGTCCTGTCTCCACCTCATTGCAACTTTCCCTTGGGACAGATTTCCTTCATCTTCTTTATGCATATTAGAATAGTGCTTAGAATAAAAGATTTCTAGGTGTATAACACTGTATTTTACCACTTCTGTCATTTCTAGTTCCTCTAGCTTTGCAAAAATATGTATGAATTCTTTCTGCTCTCACTCTGATATGACTGAAATTCACCGCGTGAAGTTAAACTGAACTCTGTTTCGAGGTGTTACTCCTCTTGACTGACTGCTGAATCTGGGCCATTATTTTGAAGTCTTTGTTGAATGCAAATTGAAACTGGGCCATAAATGGGTATTTCCCAGTAACTGACTGACAGTATCAGTGAGCTAACATCTAAATTTCAGTGCAAGAACTGTCTGTACCCGCCAGGGTCTGTGGAACACACCGCTCAGTGATTGCTCTCTCTGCTCCCCTGCCAAGGAGCTGTGAACCAAGCTCACACTTTGTGCAGTGATACTGTGCTTTGAGAACCCCATAAGGGAGCTGCTCAGTGGCCTTTCACCACTGCTTCAGATGAGCTCTAACTAAGCTGCCTGTGAGGGGAGCAGCTGCCTTGTGCCTGAGTCTCACTGCTACGGCCAAAACCGCTCTGCCAGTCCCGGCATGGCAACAGCAGCTTACAGAGAACATCCCTGACAGTGCCCTGAGTAACCTGCTCCACACAGGCACGGAGACCACACCTCTCACCGCCTCTGCTGGCAAGGCAGATTTACCAGGGCAGAAAGAAGAGGGAATGAGCTCAGCAGCACCAGCTCGTCCCTCCAGCTCCCCAGTCCCACCTCACAGTTTTAGGAGGTTGGATGGTCCCAACTGGTTCAGGAGAAATCCCACACTGTAGACTCTAGGTATTTTATTTCTGAAGTGCCTACTAGCTCAGCATCTCCACACAGCACCACTCTCAGAGGTGTTGATGTGTTTTACTCACCAAGATACTCCGTTCCGTAGTAGGAATACATGAGTGGGACCGGTTTTCTCTTCTTCACTGCATACTGTTTTCCTGATTCTAGTATGGCCAGGCAAATTGATTTAATTTGTGCTGCAGTCAGCACCTAAACAGAAACATCAAACGAACATCAAATCTATTCTAATTATTTCATTTTTTAAGACATTTTTCAGGACTCTGCTTTTTTGCCAGTGCACAGGACGAAGTACTCCCTTTAATCTTATAAATATGCTGTAATGTACATAATTATTAAGAGTTCCTTACATAACACAGTTGATTTACATAATGTTTCTCAAAACCAGAGTTTCATCCTGTCTCAGGAAGTGAATGTCAAATCTTTAGCTGCACAGATGAGGTGAAAAGAGGCCCTCTAAGAGTCTTTCCTTCCCAGAGATCCTTCAGTCTGATGGAAGCTGACAAGCAGCAGGCAAGCTGCAGAACAGCAGTCTCCAGACTGGGGGGAAGAGGCATTAGGAGAAGACAAAGGAAAAGATTAAAGAAGTAAATGTTACAGGCTTTACTGGGACACACCAACCTAGACAGATTTTTCTATGGACAAGACTTAAATCAGAGGAAACGAGGAAGAGGGTACTAAATTTTACTGAAAATCACTACTATGTATGAGGGTTCAGAAACCTCTTAGTAAAGGAATCAGCCTTTCTTAATACAAGAAAATGCTAAGAAAAATGAAATGCAAGACAGGCTTCTATGAAGATAGGCTAGCTATGCTTGTGGGACGTTAGCATCACAAACAATGCTGCCTTTAATGCAGTCCAAAAAATGACTAATGCCTTACTCTTACAGGTGTCAAAGTAAGATTGACAAATCATGTATTTCACCAGACGTGAACTTTTCCACATTAATGACCTAAAGGGTTCAGTGAGAAATCAGTTTTTAACTGATTTTTTTTAGCTACAACTCTAATTATGTGCAATTCACTACAATCATCAGCAATCTCCTGTGTCAGCCTGGACATCACACCTGGACATCACGGACCAATACCTAGGCCAATTATATAATTTAACTGAAGCAGTGTTTTGGCTTTAGGGCAAAGCCCAT
This sequence comes from Mohoua ochrocephala, assembly GCA_013398855.1. Lineage (NCBI taxonomy): Eukaryota > Metazoa > Chordata > Aves > Passeriformes > Acanthizidae > Mohoua > Mohoua ochrocephala. The sequence goes on from VZTA01025650.1 coordinate 65,901, forward strand.
ATGGCAGCAGTACTTTGAAGAAATATATTTCAACTTGTGGAAAGAGAACTGAGAAAGAAAAAAGGCAAAATGACACAGAAAAAAAAAAAGGAAAAGGCTGTACAAATAGTCTTGACAAGATAAACGGCAATCCTGAAATTAACTGGAATATTAAAATAATGTCTTTGAAATGCTTCTGAATACATTTGGGTTTGCTGTAATTTTTATTACATAGGATTTACAATTAGTTCTTCAAGTTTAAAAAATACTGATAGCTTTAATATGGAGACAACATCCGTTATGAACTATATTCTCTCATTTGGACTGTACAAGATGCTACAGATAATTAATGTCACTTAAAACTCGACTGAAAACTAATGGCTGAAAAATCTTGTTTGTGTGTCTCACCTTGCTCCCTGATAACGAGGGATTTTATTACAACCTTGCTCCAAATGACTCTGATATTTGTACAGCCTGGAGAACAACCTACTTCTGATCTTGATTAGTGTTCTTTAATGTTACCGCAGTAGAATTAAATAAGCCATTAACATCTGGAGACTTCACTCATTTCCAGTCGTTTTTAAAATAATTGTTTTAGCTTCACAGAATTTAAAGAGATGGTTTGAATCTTAAGGAAATGAGGAGAGCAAAGACGGCGAGAAACACTGAATTCTCTCCAGAACTCTCACTTTACTGTCTTGAAATTTGGGACCTACTCTTCCAAATTCCATACCTTGTAAAAGCATTAATAAAGTCACCCTTTAAAAATATATGTGAAAGATAAGGTCTACTAATTGCAATTCTGAAAGGCAAAGGCATGTGGGTTAGAAAAATCTTAATCAGTTCATTTTCTCTATGTAACGATTCCTTCACTTAATATTATCAACTAGCTTTCAATACAAAGCATGTTTTGCTAAGCTTATTTTTATGTTCGGCACATTTAATTTTTAAATTGAACTAATGACTAGTTTAGAATGCTGATTGTGTATTTTAAACTGATATAAACTTCTACCCAAATCCAGCCTTCCACAGTGCTGCATAAAGAAGTATCAGCTAGATAGGAATGCACTGTTCACTGTTTTTTAATATAAAGTAAGTGTAAAAAGTCAAAACAGTTGAGCACTATGAATACTTAAGTCTATACATAGTATATACCCTTTTGGCTGGCATAATGAAATATGCTAATGAATATCACCTCTTTTTCAGAATGCAAAAGCAGCCCATGTGCAAAGACAGATGAAAAATGGTATTTAAAATCATGAATGGATGGTAGAAATCAACCCACCTGATCCACTTCCACATGACTAAAGAAAATGGGAAAGAAAATGACCTGTGTATCTTGAAAACAACCTTATTTCTGGCCACTCCGACTGACCTGTGGGCTTACACCAGGTAGATGCGTCCTAACTCACAGCCAAATAAAAAAAACTTTTATGTTGACTACAAATACCTCTTCCCAAGTCCCTCAATCCACATTCATTGTAGGGCTGCTGCCTGTTTCCCAAAACACTTAAATATGAAGGATTTGCATTTGCTCCTTATTCTGGGAAATGGTTGGCTGGAACAGAAACTCTTTACTTACCATCTCTATTAGTGGCCTGTCAAAGGCTGAATAATCAGGAATCACATTTAAGATCTCCATTGGTCTGACACATTTTATTTCAACCAATTTTGTGTTAAAATCTCCTTAGATTTCTGTCACCTTACCGAAAAAAAATCTGTGGCTTGTCTCTGTATGCTCCCTCACAGTACTTTAATAAAACAGCTAAATCTTATGACCAAAACAACAATCATAAAATACACTAATCATAACCACAGACAGCACAACTGTGGTCCTATAAACTTCATTTTCATTTCAGTGTAGTCGCAATGCCTCCTTGCCCCTGGGAATTACTGAAGCAATGTTTAATTAGGGACAGAAAAGAAGCAGACTGATCATCCTCAAGGCTTTGAAAGGATAAATTGTATATTGGTATCACGTCCTCTGGAGCTGTCAGATGCTTTGATGCAAATAAAGCCAATATGAGAATATGCTACCTAGACAAAAATTTCATGCTTGAGATAAGATACATATTTTGAGAAAATTCTTGAATGTCACTTAATAGGAGCATAGGTAAAATTACTCTTTATCATGTCAGTACTTGAATGGAAGACTAATGACACTAAGAGATATATTGCTAGTGTTTTAAAATTTCAGCTAATTCCCTTTTGTATTTTTAAAGACATCTCAACCTGTTCTACCACTGAATTACAGAATGGTTTGGGTTGGAAGGCACCTCAAAGACCATTTAGTTCCAAGTCCCCCACCATGGGTAGAGACATCTTCTACTAGACCAGGTTTCTCAAAGCCCCATCCAACCTGGCTTTGAACAACTTCCCCACAACCCATTCCAATGTCTCACCACCCTCACAGCAAGGAATTTCTTCCTAACATCTAGACCAAACTGGCCTGCTTTCAGTTTAAAGCCATTCCCCCTTGTCCTGTCACCTACATGCCCATGTAAAAAGCCCCTCCTAAGCTTTCAGCTATTTATCAAAAACACACATTATACATGTTCCTTTTCCACGTTAAGTATAGGTGGCCTGCCCACTTTAGTCAAAATAGATGAGTTTGCCTCAGTTGATGTTAGAAATGTTCATTTTGATCTCCTCACTAGATTGAAGATTGGAATACATGCATTCCACATTCCCCCTGCAATTTCTGTATCAATTGGTCACTGGAGTTCTTTATTTTCTGTTTTACACCATTGTGTAAAACACTCAGTGATGCTGAGTGCTGCCAAATAACTGCTCCACTCACACTGGTGATGGCTACATTCCCATATACCTGCTACTTTAAGCACAACACATAGGCAGCACTCCAATGCTTTCTATTTGTACCACTGTCTGTGTCTAGGAGCCTGACTTGCAGTAAAAAAGCCACTGTGATTGTTCGTAAAGTCTCTCCATTTTTCTCTGGTGCCACTCCAGACAATATGCCTTTTCCCATAAAGGCACTCCACAATTTTGTGAATTATTAAGGCAGGTCCTTTATTCAGTAAATCCCTGTCAAAAGACAGCCAGGAAGTGCTATGTCTACAGCAATCACAGAGCATCATTCTGGTTTTTGTTAGCAATCTCTCACCCTGCGATTGTTTAGTTGGAAGTCAATAATTTCACAACCCCTTTTAATCTACTAAAAGAGATTTCACAATTATTGGTTATGACAGTGCTAAGCCCCACGTACGTGTTTTGAAAACTGCAGACACAAATCTTGACCTTGAGGATTAGGCAGAAAGCAGCAGGACGAGCTCTTCTGATTAGGGTAACGTTTTCAGCACTTTTCATTCCTCTGAATGCTTGTACAAACCCCTTGGCTCATTCTGAAAACCACTGCTACATCAAACCGCATACTGTATGGAGTGTATTTGATGACTGTAAGCTTTTAATTCTTTTAACAGATCTGTATTTATTTCCTTAGAGCTTGTTCCTGTAACAGAAGGCATTACTCAAGCCAAGTATCATTATCTTTTGATAGATGCATGAGCACTTTCAGGAGGTAACAGCTACATTTACATTATCGTGGAAAAAACCTTCTATGCACATAAAAACATTTTATTATGCACCTAACACATCAAACCTCTCTCTGTCACCCTTCTAAAAAGCCATTTACATGAATTTGATCGTACACGTTTTCTGATGCTGTACAAAGTGTCAAAATAAGCTGAAGAAAATGGGTCAGTCTGCAAATAACATAACAGGAGCTTTGCAATTGCTCTCCTATGCTGGTAGCCCAGCAGAGGGAGCTTGTGAATCAGTTATAATAACCCAAAATGCTGCAAAAAAGGGCATACATATTTGTGTTCAGCAGGACGGCAGACACTGGAGTCAACTTGGTAATTTCATGATACTTACTGCAGCACATGATATTAAGTTCATTCCTTAAGCTTGATCTTTTTCTGCCAAAGACAGGGACTGGCATTGTTCAGGAACCTTTCCAAACAATGCCACAGCCAGGTTTTTGCCTTTCAGATGATGATAACACCTGAAGCCACAGAAGAGTAGCAGGTACAAAACAGGGGTCTGCCTCCTCTTAGTGTTACTCCACTTTGATTGATGTACCTCACCTGTGGCACAGTAGGAAACCCAGCTCCAAGTACACAGACACAGAATAACCCTGTCAAGTACACCCTTCTTTTAAAGATAAAAAAATAAATGGTTTTAAATCTCCTGAAAACTTTGGTCAATAAATTAGATTAGTTCCAGCAGTACTGTTCCTAACGCAGTCTGTTTGATGCTGTAACAGCACCATGAGCGTGTACTTCCCCAAATTTCTCATCCTAACACAACTACATGACAGTGCGTTCAGACTCAGGAAGACTATTAATATGATTGTCAGTTCACTGGAAAATGGTACTTGACTGCAATCTTGAGTAAGTCAGACATCCCTATAGATCCCATTGGTGTTGCTTGTTTTTAACATGTAAATTTTGGGGGGGTTTGGGGCTTGCTCTTTGCCTCAGCACCATGGAAACAGCAAAGCCAGTCCTGTCCTGTTTTGGGGTCATGAATCATGACTCCAATCAGAAAATGAAGGCTGCCTTCATTCCTGATGAATCAGACTACTGGTAAATAAGACAATAGCAAAGTTTTGTTACATTAACAGAGTACAAAACTTCCACAGGTCCTACTTACCAGGGCTGTGTAGCATTAAACCCATCAAATTCTGCTGTTAAACCTGTCCTTCAGAAGGGGAACATGAAGTGCTGCAGAAAAGGATGGAGCACAACTGTCACTGTAGACAGGTGGATGGCTGAGAGCAGCTGATGCTGCTGCTACACAGTTGGTCAAATGCAATGAGCATCTCAATTCCTTATGTCTCCACTTAAAAATTGAGAGTTTCAAAGAAAAAACAACAATTGGCCTTTTGTGATGGGTGACAACATTGGGGTCTTCATGTGCATCCTCCACACACACTTCTCTCCCTTGTGATTGTCACTGATGGGCATTTTGATTTGTCCTAAGATAAGAACACCAGGTAGGAATTGGAGGAGTGCCCAGTTGGCCCAATCTCCAGCAGCATTTTACACCCTTTTCCAGGCTGATGTGTACCACAGTCAGTGGCAATAATCACAGCTTCCCCCATCCCTGGAATGCATTCAACTCCCTGTAGGGAGGTTGTAGCCAGGTGGGGATTGGCCTGTTCTTCCAGGCAACCAGTGACAGGACAAGAGGACAGCGTCTGATGCAGCGCCAGGGGAGGTTTAGGTTGGACATTAGGAAGAATTTCTTCACAGAAAGGATGATGAGACATTGCAATGGACTGCCCAGGGAGTCACTGACCCTGGAAATGTTTAAGGAAAGACTGCATGTAGTGCCATGGTCTGGTTGACACGGTGGTGTTCAGTCACACGTCGGAGTCGATGATCCCAGAAGTCTTTTCCAACCTAATTGTTTCTGGGATTCTGTGATTATGCAAGCAATCACACAGCTCCTCCTGAAATTGTGCATGGTATTCTTTTCTTAGGACATTTCTCCCTAGGTGTTCTTATCTTAGGACAAATCACAATGCCCAGCAGAGACAATGAGAAGGGAGAGGGTGTGCGTGGAGGGGGAGGAAGCACAGGAAGACCTGACTATCTTTCATCACTGCCATACCCTTCTTCACGCTCCCCTTATCCTGGGTCAATGAAGAGAGAGGGAAACATGAGTTTCTCCTAGTTACACTCAGGCTCCCAACACCTCTTACTCTGCTGCACCAGGGTGTGGCTGGATACAGCTGTCCAGTTGTAATATAGCGGCTCTCTTAGGTCTTGGGAAGGAAAAAACACATCTCCATCACAGTAATTGAAGAAAGTAGGGAAGCACAACCCCCCTGCTCTCTGCTGCTGGAGAAATGAAGCAGGGAGGATGTCAAGGAACAGATCCCAGATCAGAGCAGTTCAGATAATCACCATGATTGAGGAGGTATCAGTCTGCCCTGATAGCTGAGGTCCTGATCAGCCAAAGGTGGCTGGTGAGCAGCAAAGCCAACAGGGCATTTCTCAGGAGGACAAGTCGGATCACAGGACAAGTGAGGTATCCTGGGATGCACTCCTGTGTTGACACTTTTGAACAGCAGCTGTCTGCACCCCAGCTGCATGTTCTCTGCTGCCTAGTCGAGGGTTAGAGTTACCACAGAGCACAGAGAGCCAACAATTTAATTTCAAGCATCTCTCCCTAGAATTGCACCCAAATTCAAGAGCGTGAATTGAAAAGCATGTTTAAAAACATTAAAAAGATTTGCAAATTAAGTGAGAAACAAACCCAGCACTGCTTGGAGAGGCTTTTTCTTACATTACAGAATTTTACCCCAACGTTTTTCAACAGACATGTAAAATCCTTTTTTTTTTCCTTTTTCTTTGTTATTATTGACTAGCCACATAATGCATGGCTGAGCAATTATGAGGACACAGACCCTGGGAACTGGCTAAAATGGATGTATCAGAGATCACCTTTCTGCAATCCAAACCCTTGTTTGGAGCTCCTGTGTATCAACCACTCCTTTCACCAGACACTGGAGCAGTTTATGAGAGCTGCAAATAAGCGGGCGATTACTGCTGCATGGATACTGCTTTCCTTCCCGTTCTCCCCTCACAGGTAGGAAGAAGATTATTCATGTGTAAACTTCATCAGTGGGAAATCCTTTGACTCTGTTTAGTCTCAGTGAGAAAGTAAATCAGTGCATGAGTTCTGTAATTAGCTCATGCCAAAAACACAGCACAGAGTTATCAATTCCTGATGGGAGATTTATCCTTCTGCACTCCAGATACGTGTCCCTGACAGTGCTGCATTATGATGATCAACACCTTCCAAGCTGGGCACCTTGCACTCTTGTTGGGGTAACAGGCAGCCCAGTGTGCTGTAGCTGTGCTGCCCCAGGATCCCATCCCATTTACAACACTACTAGGCAAGGAACATCTGCTCTGCCTGTGTATATTGGATCAGCTTACTTCCCCTTAACAGCAGGTCTGCTGGTTCTCTGGAAGTGATTCCATGCCTTCATCTGTTCCACAGACATTTCTTGTGGTGGCAAAGCCATCCCAGTGCTTGGACTGCTTCATGAATGCAATCTATGCAGAGGCATAGGAAGTACTATCCGTTCTTCCAGCTCCAGAGCAGCAGGAAACAGGATTCATGAAAGTCCTTGCAAGGGACAAAATCTTTGTAACCAGGAATGAGACACCCTCCCCAAATACTGCATTAACCCGTGCCTTTAGTCTGAATTAAAAAATGATGCAAGTCCAGGTCAGTTGAGCACCACCGTTTGCTATTAGGAACTCAGGCAGGCTGCTCCTTGGGAAAAGGAATTTATTAGTGTCTGTACACATCTGCAGGTCAGCACGAGATGGGCAGAACTCGATCTCGAGTCAGTCAGTAAAGGCTCACATGGTTCAAAGGGAAGCTGACCTGGGCTTAGAGTTCTACAAATGAAAATGACAACTGTATCTAGAGACCAAAGAAAGTTGATGAGCTATATTTGAAGATGACTTGAAGGTCTCCAGAAAGAACTGGAGACTTCAGTTTCTTCATTCTTTTACTCCATCTGTAAAGGAGAGCACTCATAGACAGGGCACTGATCTAATAAAATGTAATGTATTTACTTCTGAGGAGTACAAATGTGCCAAGAGAAACATTCATGCTAGGACTTCTTAAGGTTATGAATTATACAGCTGCCAAGTTCATGAAGACATAGTTAACTTTAAAGATGTCACTAGAGAGAGAAGTGAAATCAGGTACTCAAAAGCACTGTTGCAAGGGGTAAGGGGAAATGAGGACATCTCTAGTGCACCTCCAAAATTTTAGCTCTGAGAAACTTTGTCTAGCTTTCTCTGGGAAACTGATAATACCTGTGAAGTTCGTTTAAACTGATGTTTGGTTAAGGAAGACAAAGGGACAAGAGCACTGTGTATCGCCTTGCAATTAACAAAACTCCACTCCTGGTAGCAGTTACGTCCTTGCTGGCTGGCTGGTATTCCTTGTCTGGGCTGGGAAGGAACAGCTGGGTGACACAGGGCAAAAGGTGGCACAAAACAGAGATGTTGGCCTAATTGGCCTTGGGAAAGAGGGAAAGAGCGTAGAGAGAGAGGGAGAGAGGTGAAAGAGCTCCTGGGTCCCATAGGCTATGTTAGCTGGCTGTGTCTGAAGAGAGCAGTCTACATCCAAATTCAGTGGGTACTGGGCTGGAGAGAACAGTCACTGGTTTGTATACAGCCTGTGTGGACGATCAAATGTCTTTCTCCTGCACCCTTTGCTGAGGGATCTCTCTGACCAAACTACTGCACAGAACCTCTATGATCACACTACCTTTCCTCTACCTCCAGCTTATTGTGCCATTCTCATGCTCCAATTGTAAATAACATTAAAGCTTCATTTGTTTCAACCACATTAATTATAGGTTGTTCATGTGAGATCTCAAAAAAAAAAAACCAAATAAAAATAAGAGATTACACTTAAAAGCAACTATTTAATACAATAAATTAAAAGTACAGGATGAGGACAGAGAAAGATTGATTGCTAGTTCCTTGAGAATATCTCTAAGGATGCTCATCATTCAATTCATCTTAAGTAACACCATATCTTAATCACTCACAGTAATGGAAAAGAGCCTTTTTAGCCTCATGCAGCACTTTATTTTTCAATTTGTCAAAGTCACTTCACCTTTTAGAACATTCGTATGGCTTTTAATAACAAAGTCCTCATTGACCTGAATGGGTCTTGACTGGGAGACTGTTACTCCTGGCAAGTATCATGTAAGAAATGGTGAAAATTCTACAGGTTTGTTAGGGTTTCTATGTCTTGCTAGTAACACCACAGGGCTGGCTCATAGTTTGTTGGGACTGATAATAATTCTGTCCAAGTTAGCCCTTAAAGACTGAGACTTCAGGAACATGAACTACTCGACAGAGTGAAATGGTGACCTTGCTTGCAGAAGCTGAGTAGAGACAACTAACAGATACAGCTGAGCAAATATTCAACTCTTCAAACATTGATCCTGCTCTCATTTCAGTCAGTTTGGAGGGAACTGACTAGCACATGCATTGTCACTCATTGCTCTAAGCCAATGTGGAGTGCATGACTTATAGACAATAAAAATATTTGGGGTTTTTAACCACTTTTTTCCAAGGCTGTGCATACTTTATGCCTCTCTTGAATAAAGCTGCATTTATAAGCAGTAGTTCTCCCTCAGACTCTCAAAGAACTGTCAACAAATATTCTCAAGAAGACTGTCTTCTGTGATGAGCTAGGCAACACACTGTCTTCTGCATCTGAATGAAAGAGACTCAAAATCTCAGTTGAGGTATGAGGCACCACTCCCCTGAAGCCAGAATTCCAAATAATGGTCTGTATTTTCTCTTGAGGCAGAGCTTTGCACTCTTGCTGTGAATCTTCTTTGCTACTGCAAATACATTGTTTGAAGAATTAAAATTAAGAAGTTAAAAAAACTAAAAGATTGCAGTTTATACACACACCAGCAAATTGTATTGGATCAAATTACATCTCATCTTGCTTGATAGTCAGTTTAACAGGAATTCACTTGCCTTTCATGCTGTTATCCTAGGTCATGATTCATAGATGCAGCTGAGACTGTCACACATTTACATGTCTGTTTTCCATGGGGAATTATTTTTTCTGTCAGGACTACAGCATTTGGCCTGGACTACACCTGCCAAAAATATTTTACCACTTTTCAACTAATCAAATATTACAATGTAAGCAATTGTACATCCATTTACTTTTACATATGAAGTGTGTTGCTGGGTGTCATAACTTATTCCTTTCTTCTTTTTTTGGCTTCCTCAGTGTTTTGCTGAGCATTGTTGACATGGCTGCAACTCACAAAATATGCCAGGGACATCTGAAACTCAGAAAACAGACACTTCGTTCTATACATTATTAGGCAGCCTTATATTTTTTCTCTCTTCACATTAAAAATACTGCATTCCTTATCTGTCACCATCATCCAGTCCTTTCATCTTCCTCATACAAGAATTCCCAGTATACTTCCAGTGCCTTTAGGCTTGTTTTGTGAGTGTTCAGACCTCCTCCCTCTGTACAAGTGAACATGCGTCATTCGCCGCCTTACCAAATTAAATAAGAAAACAGATTCATCTCCTCAAAGCCTCGTGGCAGAAGTGTTGGAACCAAAAAAAATTGATGGAGGAGGAGGAGGAGAGGCTGCAGAAAGTAGCATTTGGAAAACTACCCATGAAAGTGTTTATAGCTTGTTACTGTTAAAACTTGCAGAAATTACCTACTACTTGTTTCTTCTTTTGTTTCAAAGTAAGGTTCAGAAAGAGAACACGCTTGCTGCCAGCGTCAGCGGCTCCCAACCACAATGCCTTCAATGCTGTGGGGTTTTTTTCCCACATTTAAAATGCTTGGGCTTCCACCATAACATGGTACCTAGGGATGCACAGAATACCCTGACAGTGGCTGTATAACACGGGCACAGTTGTAACAGCTCAGTACCTCAGAAGAGTCCCTGACCTCCTCGAAATCTGACACTCACGGAGGAGAAGGACCTAAACTATGTGTGACAGTTTGCATAGAACTGTGAACAGGTCAGTGAAATCCCTGCTCAGTGTACTGCAGCACTGCAGAAAGCAAACAGAAAGCGTTAGGATGCATGAGAGTAATACTGAAATGATTATTTAACAGCTACTTTAGCAGTGATTGCTTTGTTCTTTCTTCGGATAATTCTCTGGGCCTGTTCTCCCATTATCAAAATAAACAAACAAAACAAGAAGTCAAGCAGAAACAAGTACTTAAGAGGTAATTAAGAAATTCTTCTAAGTGAAGCTAACATCTGTTTTCTGGACGGGAGACAATGTTTTAAAGGAGATAACATGTTAGAGAACACAAAACATAATTTTATCTTGCAATGTACGAACAAAATGATAGTTCACGAACAGGTGCAAGTTTAAAGGCAAAAATCTCTTTGCTCCTCCAAGACTCAAGTATGCTAGGGATGTTATTTCTGCAAAATTTAGCTGGGTCCACTCACACTGTGCAATTTTAACAAACCAACTGAACCTTTCTATGATTGAGAATTTTTAGAAAGATCTTTGGCTTAACTGCCGGAAGTGCTCCACCACTCCAACTGAATTAAACTTCAATTTGTCAGAACCCATGTTGTGTAAATAAATAATTTATCACCTTTCAATTCATCCCATATTACACTGTACGAACATTTATTCCTGACTTCGAGAGACTGGAATGTTAATGGTCAATGACTCAAACAATTGCCCATTTGTGCTTTGTTGAGGCCAGGCTTGCACTCCTTGAGGGGCAAGGAGTTGAGTTTTTGGGTGTGTGGTGGCCCTTCCCTGCTTGCATAAGACAGAGGAGGTGAGCACCCACCACCGAGGGCTACAAGCCAGGCCTTGAGCCAGATCCTGCAGGGTGGGATGGTGCTTTTCATTGTGCCAGTTGTCCTCCCTCAGCTGTACAACTCCCTCTGCTCCCCCAGGGAAAGGTCCTGAGGGTGTTCGTCCCTTCTGATGGGGTATAGCTGACTCAACCTCACTGACGTGAGAGGCAGCTCTCAAGTCTTAGAAGGTGTCATAAACCATCAAAGACCCCTGAACTGCCCCAGACTCATTTCTGAGGCTTACCACCAAAGGACTGAAAGCTCCCCCCTGCCAGGGGAGGTACCTGGGCATTCCCACCAAGCCTGAGCGTATATTAACCCATTGGGGGGCTTCACCCGCTGCTGATGGATCAAGACTGCAACCATCACTTTGCAAGAACCAAGTCTCGTCATGGGATCCATTGGTGGTGATGTCTTTCTACTCTTTCTTTTCTCTCATGCATTTTCTTAAGTGTTATTTTTATGCTTTTATATTGCCATATTACTATAGATAATAATAACCAAAATGGCCACATACCTGCTCTCCTTTGCAACCAAACTGTTCCAAAATAAACCCTACATATATATGTTTACAAACACCAGTCATTCAGTGTTGTTTCCCTCTAATCTGTGCAAGGGATCTATTAACAAGAACCCGGGTTGCTCTTGCCTTTAGGGGTGGGTTGTAACACTGACAGATGTTGCAAGGCCAAGTCACAGAATCAACTCCCAGAACTTAGCCCATCAATTCTGGAGGAAAAATAAACCCTCGTGTTTCAGATCATAAAGCCAGTCCTTAAAAAAGCAAGTCAGGCATATTACAGACAACACATTTCTGAATCACTTTATATAGGCATTTGTGTAGCTGAGTCATCTAGCACTGGTACAAGACATTAAAGCAGATGGAGCACTGGAAAAAAATCCTGAAGGAGAAAGATTTGTTTATACACTAGTGCTCCTCACTGCAATCAAGTGGAAGCATCCAACTGTCCGTGCTGTGCTGTGTGTGAAACAGTTTGAAAACTGTTACTTAAACCTGTTGTGCAGTTACTGTGCCTCTGCCATGCAGCAACAGTTTCTTCCCGTGCTTCCCTCCAGGCCCTGCTCTGAAGAATGTTTGAGTATTAAATGGGAGTAATTTCAATCAGAGGTGCAGTAAGGGACACTTGCTCTAGCCATCAGCACACTCTGCTCAGAGGCATCAGCTTAAATCACTGCACTGTATCAGAAAAAGAAGGGAAGTGAATTTGAATTACCAGGTCTGTGATGAAATCTCAAGGTTATTGCATAAAAAAAGGAAGACGCCCACTCATACTGTAATTTGCTCAGAGCCCATTTGGTCTTAAAACCCGTAAGGATGACAAGAGGTGAACACATTCTGCCCTTGCTACTGGGAAAAAAGACATGATGCCAAATTTGCTTTTACTCCGCAGCAGGTCAGACCCTTGGGGCTCTGTGAGAAGAGCACTTCCAGCAAACTGGGAGGGATGAGCTAGGTGGGATGTGCTCCCTGGCTGCAGCTTTACAGCTGGGATGGATGTAAAGGTGAGTTATGGCAGGTGAGATGGAGTGCCAACTGCCACTACCTGTGGGAAGGCTGGAAGGAGTTGCATAAACACCGTGGAGAACAGAGAGCACTATAAATCCGTACCAGAGCTCCACAGATGGTGAGTGATGCAGCTGCTGGCTTAGGAATTTTGGCATGGCTTATGTGACCCGCAACACAGCACTCTCAGGATTTGCACACCTATCAAAAGATGCCCAGAAGATTTCCAGGGCATAAATCAGGTGCCTTAGACATTCAAACAAATCCAACCTTAGTCACCAGCCTGGGAAAGTTTTGAGTGCAAAACTTTTGATGTCTTGGCATCCCGGGTGAGTTTTAGGCAATGAAAAGGTCTGAGGAATCACAGAGTGAATAGATATCTCTGTTGAATGGTACAGCAGTGTAGGGAGTCCAAAATTGCATTGACCTTGTGTGATGCCATGTTGTGATAACAAGAACTGGTTACGGTTTTTCATTGATATTAGCTGTTCATTCCCATGCAGAATAAATGCAAAGGAATGTAAGGAGAATTTACATTAAAGTAGGCGTTGAACTCTGATGTACTCAGGCCCTGTCATGTCCAGCTTACTTGAACCTCAGTTTCTTCCTAGCATACAGGATAAGTACTACAGATATTTCTTCCCAGACACATGTGCTTACGCTAAAAAATTTAAATAAGCCTTGGTCTAGTTCATTTTTTAATCTCCTGAGCTGTTTTCGTATTTTCCCTGCGCCTGTGTGTAGTGTCTGGCACTTGCTTCAGTTTAAATGCCAAAGCAATTCTTATCCAGATATCTGCCTCTTCTGGATCATTAATGAAGATAATAAATAAGGCTAGTTTGCTCCATCAGTCCCTTATTAGTACTTATGATTAGCTTTGCTTGTGGTCTTTCAGCCAATTCCAAATCCACAATGTCCCCATCCCAGCCGGCATGAATTAAGTTTTCAAAGAAGATTATCTTTGACACTGCATCAAAAGAGCTATTCAAATGTAAACAAGGTATTGGCTACTGCTCTTTCATCAGCCACTAATTTTATGATTCTGTTGTTTACAACAAGTGATCTTGCTTGTCTCAAAAGACTTCTTTATTCTATGTCATGCTGCTTTATATGCACAGTTCTACCATGCAGATCTTTATGAGGCATGGGACACCTGGAAGTATGTCTAAATATTTGCTGCTGAGGAACAATGTGGCTACCTGTGAAATTAGTTAAATGAGGTAAACGACACAACAGCATCGTTCACAGGCTAACTAAGGCATAAATTAGTCACTTTAAAGTAGCACCAGCACTGCCTTCAAGCAGGGGGAATTCTAGAGAACTCCATGCTGGCATCATGCCACTTTTGCAGTGTGTGATGATCTGCAATTTGTGCCATGCCAATAAGCCACTGAATAGAAATATCAACTCAAGCTACAGGAAGAATGCTGACAACATAATGCAGGAAAACCAGATGAAGGTGATCAAGTCCTCTGAGTCATGTGAATTTTACTCTATCTTTAGACTGTGGTAGCAGCCTGATGTAGTAAAAATCCTGATGCTCTGTACGTGGCTCCCAGATACTCCAGGGCACCTCGACAAGACGGTTCTGAAGCAAAAGACAGTAACAAAAGAGTTTCCGGTGGCATACAGGGCCATTAGCATTGCCTGGAAATATGCCCACAACTCCAACAATCCAAGTCATATTTCAAATACAGACAGCCACTTATAATTCAATAGTGCCACATTTCAAGGGCAGAGTAAGAGTCATGGGATTTATTTGAGGAAGTGTGGAACACTGCTCTTTAAAACATAGCCTACTTGGTAAGTAATGGGATTACTATCTGTACTTCTCTCCTAGGTGAAAGATTGCCATTTGGCACTGCAATAAAATTAGGAACATTTTATCAATCTTCCCTTTGTGCTACTTATTCTCAGTTGTGACCGTGTGTAAACCAAGCAGACTTGAGGAAAAAGAGACTGCTGTGTCAAAAGGCACAGTTCAGATTAGTGTAAGAGTTCAAACCTCACGAAGCAAGGAGGAAGATTAAGAGCCATGAGACAAATCACACCACTGCCAACAGTAATAAAGAAATATTCACAGCACTTGGCCATTAGCTTGCATGTAATTAACTGACAGGAATTACTATTACCTCATGTTAAAGACGACACACGGTGCCCTGGGAGCACTCAATGCCATCTTCTCTTTTGCTGGATTTGTCATTTTACATGATTGTTCTCTGCAGCCCCACAGGAGGAACTAAGCAAAGTGAGACAGGAGGGCACCACGCAGCTATTTCTGGACCTACAGATCGCAAACTGTGCTTTCCGAGGCAAATGTGTTAAGTCACAATACATGTATTTAAAATTCTTTACCAGATGCCTTTCATACCCTATTTTGTGTGCTTAATACTCTGATGCCCTTGGAGTAAAGCAGCTTCACTTCAAGGGCCCAGAAGGACACTGAAGTCCTCTGATGTCTGTCATGCAGAATCTGAAAGAGATTCCACAAAAATAATGACAGAAAAGAACCTCCCTCACAGCCCTCGTGCTTGAGGGGTGTCCTGGCCATCTGCAGACACTGGAAAGAATGTCCTATCATTCCCTGGTCTGTAAATCAGCTTTCAGAAAAAGGTTTTGTCTTTTCCCCCTGATGCATCCTTGGCTGCTCACACACCACACGGGACAGGGAATTCTCCTCCTCCACTGGCAAACAGCAGCCTGAGGCGCTTGATTGATACGGTCAGGAGATAATGTTCCTGCAGTGTAGGGGTACAGGCACTTTTAGGGTATTTCTTGCCTTCTTTCAATGGTGGGGGGCATGGTCTACCTCCTACAATCATCCAGGCATTTTCACTAACAGACACTCAGTGCTGCAGGGCTGTGAGGCCCTCGAGAAGCGTTTGAGCTGCAGCATCCACTAAACCAGCTTTGTTTTTGTAGGGAAAAAAGAAATCTTTACACTAAAACTTTTCAGATCCACAGCCTTCCCAATTACCTGCCAGAACCAGAAGGATTTTATCAAACCTTAATATTTAGCCGCTAAGAGAAGATTCTGCCCTTCCTTGGTAGAGCAAAGACTGACAAGGAGACCATGGTGCTGAGCGGGTCCTTTTGACCCTTCTAGACTTTAGGCCCTTTCATGCTTGCAACTGCAAGGAAAAAAAATGGCAATCCTTCACCCATTCAAGGTACTAGAGGAAGTCAGAGGAGGTGGAATGGCATTGTGAGCCTGCTTTTGGGGAAAGCAAATGGAGCAGGAATGACTGTGTGCTTTCTGTGTACTAACGCAGGGATTGCTCAGCCTGGAGAAGAGAAGGCTCTCTGGAGATTTCATCAATGTGTATAAACACCTGAGAGGGGAGAGCAGAGGAGACAGAGCCAGGATCTTCCTAGCAGTGCCCACTGACAGAAAATTCTACTTAAATATAAAAAGAAAGCTTTTTTACTGTGAGGGTGGCCAAGCACAGGAACAAGTTGACTAGGAAAGGCATGGAGTAGAGATATTCAAAACCAAGTGGACACAACCCTGGGCAACCTGCTCTGGCAGACCCTGCTCTGAGCAGGGGCTGGACCAGAACATCTCCAGAAGTCCCTTCCAACCATGGCCATGCTTTGACTCTACAGCTGAGCCAAATCCAAATCTGAGTATGCTAATCCACTGTTCAGATAGATGGTGTGGATTTTATTAATTTAGAGACATTTAGATTCAAGTCCAAGTTTGACTCAGCGTACCTGTGTGGTTTTTTTTTTTTTTAATTTACCTCACAATATTTGTTTTACCAAAATAAGCTAGCAGTCCCACAGTGCTTAGAGAATAAAATTAAAATAGCACAAGTGCATTCATACTACAACTCTGTCTACATTTTGTCTCCTGGACGTGTAGCAGTTAAATGAGCGTTATTTCCAGGCATGTTTGATGGCATAATAAAAACATGTACGCATGAAAATGGCAGCCTGGCATAAGAAAGCTCATGATGGATTCAGCTCTGCAAGACCAAAACCAAACAAATCAGTATTTATTTAAAGAGCCTGAACAAGTTTCTTTTTCTGTTCTACTGCTAAGAATTTTCCCCGAGTTCATATTTGACCAACTTAGCTCTGATCAAATTTAAACAGCTCCATGTGGAATGTGTATCTTGCAGTCCATTGCTATTATAACTGGAATTTTGACTACTTAATCACTGGCTTAGTCTTAGAAAACTGAAACAAGTATAGCATTAGCCATTCCACAGACGGCAAGAAGAAGAGACAACACTGAGCTTTATCTTCACATTAGCAACTAAAGTAAATCACAAGAACAGACTAAATTTAACCTCCGGACACTTGAGATTTCACTTACTCCTTGATTTCTAATGCGGACAAAATAATTGACTTAATACATCCCTCTCAAATATATTGTTCCAAGTGTACTTCCACAAAAGAACTCTATCCCTTCACAGATGTCCCCTGGATATGTAATGGCACACCTCGTGTTACAACGCAGAATAACATATTCCCAGTTTTATTCAGCGAACAAAGGAAAGAGATTCTCTAGTTGGCATTAATGACACAAAGCTCCTTCAGTTGAAGCAGCTTCTCATCTTGCATATCACAGCACAGTGTTCAATGAGTCCCTGTCTCCACATGACCCCTACCTACTTCACTTGTTCAAAGACTTTTCCTAAAGAATACCTGTCCATGAGCTGCAGCCCATTAAAAGGGTGCTGGATAATAGCAGGTCATGAGCTGGAGGTGAGTCAGTGTCACGCTGGTGTGAGATGCAAACACCTTACTGAGCTGTATATATGGAAAAAAGGCCCGGAAGAAACAGAGTTACCTCTTTGTTAAACTAGAAAGGCCTTTGCCAGAACCATATGTCCAACTTCTGGCACTCTTCAGGAAAGGCTGGAGGGAGACTGGCAGAGTGCAATGGGAATGACCAGAGATATAGAAAACATGACACACATGGGAAGATTGGAAGGATTAGGATTGTTTCGAGAAGAAAAAAATAAGGGTAAAAATTGCAACAGTCTTGAAATATATAAAGAGCTTCTGCAAAGAGAAACAATTTTTTTTTGCTAGTTTTCAATGGAGAGGACAAGGGAAATCAGGCTCAAATTACAGCAAGGTTCAGATTAGTCATTAGGCTGGACTTCCTAACAAAGCAGTGTGTCAGACAGCCAGGGCAGACTGCGTATCCCTCATCACTCACTCGGGGTATGAAGAGCAGGTTAGGGAGGGGCTGCCAGGAATGACAGGCACAGGTACACCTTCCTGTGGGCTAGATGGCAGCCTGAATTACCTCTCGAGGTCCTTGTCAGCTCTTTGATTGTGGTAGGGATATTATTTGGTTGTCAGGACTGAGCAGACAAACTGCACAATGGCACCAGTATGGAATTAGCAATAACTACCATCTTCCAGTTCTGCACTGACCCACCAGCACAGAGCTGCTTTGTCCTGTGCCGCTTCTAGCCCCAGGCCCACACACTTTTAAGAGCAGCCTTCATTTCCTTGATGCTGAAATCTAAATATGACCAGCACATCCCCAATTTATAATCCTCAATCATGTTAACATTGTACCAATGAGGGACTGGAAGCATCCTGTGAAGAAAAAGATTGGCCACACAAAATAACTAAATGCTTTGGACAGATAGGAGGTGTATTTATCTGCCAGATTTTTTTTTCTCCCAGATAATTCAGTGCTATCAGACATCCATTCCATCTCACTCATGATCCACTGTTCTTCAACAAGAGACACTAAGCCATTAAAATGAAGAATTCAGGGATGCTGATCTACTGCAAAAATAGATTTATGGTTCTTCTCTCAGACATCAAAATATACTGAGCTGAGAAACACCAAATGACTCAGCCACAGCTTGGACTGCTATTAAGATACTTTTTGATCATGTTTGCCTAAAATGAAACAGCTATTTCAATTATTTTGCCTTGGTACTCCAGCTTGCTATCAATTGAAAATAATCCTACAACACAGATAAGAAATAACTTTTTGACAGGATATTGTCCCTGGGCTCTGCTGTAATGGAGTGAACAGAAGGTTACACAACATCACTCGGTGCTTAATCTCATGCTTGTCAATGGTCAAAGAACTCCCTGCCATGATAGACACAGACAAAGACATATTTTGACAGATCATCTTATCAAAAATAGTGACCTGATTGCATATATTGAATTCCAATTTTTTTAAAAAGGGGTGGAATGGAGAAGTTGGGTGACAGCAGGACCATGGGACTTGCCCATTCTGGTTGGCTTCCTGATCCTCTCGACAGAGCTCCAACATTGCTCGGAGGCAAGGCTGAGGACCTGCTCTGCAATCTTTACACAGCCTGCCAATGGGGCTGTGGGTTCATTTTAAGACTGTCCAACCGAATTAACGGAGTAAAGTGGGACCTGATGATTTAATGAAGGCGAGACAAAAGAAGAGGATTATTCTACATTTGCACCCTGCCAGCTGTGGTGCATAGCTGTGCTACTTCTTTATGTAAAAATCTAATGTTCTAACAATGTGTATTAAATGGCTACAGAGGAACTCACAGCTTACTTTTATCCCTCCATTTCAGTGCTGTAAAGGGCTGAGGATGTTACGCTTTTACAGCGTAATTGTTGTTAGCCTGCTGCTCTTTTCTTCCTCCCTGGAGCAGCTCAGTCTTTCATATTCCTGCTTCTTTAGCATGGTACCAAAGTAAAGTTTACTAACAGCATTACTGTTTAGGTTACACACTGATTTATAGCATTATAGGCACGTAACAGGAAAATGTCAGTGTCAGAAGTACGGCAATGTTCATAAAAAAGCCTCTATTTGCTCCCAGACATCAGCAGTCTCAGTTACTCCTTCAAGAAAATATGGAATATAACACATAAGGCTGTGCTCTGATTTGTAAGCACTGAATGTGATGACAGCTATTTCTGTAAATGCATGAGCATATGCAAAGAGAATACGGGGACAGAAGAGTGACAAACAAAAAATAAGCAGACAAAAATAGTAATTTTCCTCAACAAAATGTAGCTTACTCCTCTGCCTGTCCTCTTCTCTCTGTGTTCACTGTTCTGGTGAACTTTTACCTTCTTCTAAATTGAGTACATTGGCCATCAGATCTCCACCGGTCTGTCAAAGAATCTGATTTTAGTTTTAAATCTCCCCTGCTCCAGGGTCTATGTTATTTCTTGCCTTTTTCCCTTCATCCTTGAATTCTGCTACCTTTCTGCAACTTTCCATTTTTCTATTTTTGCCAGCAACTAATTACTATGCTTTTAAAATAATTTTTAAATTCTCTTTTTCTTTGCCTCTCTGTTCAGCCTCTGTCAAATGTCTTTTTTCCCCATGCCTGCCTGTCTCTGCCTGCACACACTCCATCACATATGCATGTTTGACGTGCACACTCTTCCTTTCTGCTGTGTCATCCAGTGCTACCTGTGAGTTAACAGTTGACTGTGGCTTTTGGTCCTGTGTAAGCACCAGGCCAAAAAATCATGAGGGCAAACATCAATGTCAATTACTGCTACCTGTAGAAACACAGTATCGTAATAAAGTTCTTTGGTGTACGCATAAAACACAGCATACAAAAATCTGAAAACCCAAGGCAACAGATTTAAGGAACCTGTGCCACCAAAGTGACCCCAAGTAACTAACGCTGTGAAAAGAAAGCAGCTCCCAGCCCAGCCCTGCGCCTCTCTGCTGGAGAAATCCCCTGCGTCTCTGCTTCAAACACTGACGGCTCCAGATGCTTCCAGAGATTCAGTCACCAGACACACTCCGCAGGTCCGAATAACTGCCCAGCACCTTTCCACAAACACGCCCCCATTCCACTTCCTGTGCTTTGTTCTGCAGGTCTCACCTTCAAGCCAGAGGCAGCACTGCAGAGGGCAGGGACACTGCCTTGAACATCTCTGCTTCCGAGCAGCACCGACAAACTCCAAAGAGTGACCTCAAAGTTCTCCATGGGGATGATGAGGAAGGTGACTGAACTGACAAAGTTTAAGAGTTAAATGCTGGCATCCGAAATTTAAAGGAGTTAGGAGAAGGATGGGAAAGTAGAGATCTATTCCGGACACAAGAGGTGCCTCTGCATATATATATTTCCTTTTTCTGTTAAAATCTCTTATTATAACACCAGTATTACTGCTTGGGCTGCTTTTTCAGCAGAAAGATGCTGCTGCATAGACAAACATTCTTCCAACAGCACAAAGAGGTACAGAGATACAGCACTGCTTTTGTACAGAAACTGTCTTTTTAATACCACTCTTCAGCTATAAGCGGTTGAAATCCGTATTTCTGCAGCAGAATACATAACTTATGTCGCTAAACTTGTGTCAATCAAACCTCCAATTCCAGCAGGATCCAGTCTGTATTACAGTGCTTTTTTGGCTGGCTGGTAAACACTGCACTTGAAATTCAACATTTTCAACCTCCAGTTTTCTACTTTGCCTCTACAACTGAATATTCAGTGTCCACTGCGTTGAACTGAATCCAGGCAGCCATTATCAAGATGTCCCCATCTCCCAATCTGAAGGCTGTTAAAAAGGATTCGCATTGCCTTGCTAAAGAGAAACAGGGAAATTCTGAAATGTAGACCCAAATTATTTCAGATTCCTTTTTAAAAAAAAGAAAATCTAGATGCAAATAATTCCCTTTGTTTCACTGTTAACTTTAGAAAAACTCAGTCGTCAACTCTTGGTTTAAATTCACCAATTTAAGCAAATTAATGCAAAATATATCCCCTGTGTGTAGTTTCGGAAACCATGACTAGGAGACTGTACGTTTAAACGAGGCAGGCTAGGATCGAAAGATTTTATCTTTACTGTTAACTCATTTTAATCCTCTGGCAAAAAAAGACTCCCTGGCTGTGTAGTGGCCTGTGTGAAATGAAATAATGAAATCAGCACAGTCCCAGCTAGCACCACGATATCTGACATTTAAAACACCACAACGTTTCAGACAAACTGGCAAATTCTTCCACAGAGAGAAAGGACTTTAATGGCCACAGTGGAGGAATGAAATCTCACCACAAAGGCCAACTCTCCCCTTTCAGGCGCAGGTGAGATTAGAAGCCTGACACAGGGATTCTGCACTGCAGCACTTGGAGGTGCCTCAGCTTTGTGGGTATTTTGCAGATCTCCCTTGCTAAGATCTATCATTTGTGTCTTTCAGAAACACCATGTTCAGCATTAATACATCTACACTCCACTTTAAAGAGTCACAAATGAACATGTTCCAGGCAGGACTCAGGAAGATTCTTCCTCTCATACTTTTGAATTTTCTCCTAAGAGATTGAAAAAAAAAGAAAACTGTGGAGCAAAGTAGCCTACAATAGTCTTTAAAAACTAGCTTACTGTCTGGAGGGAAGGCTCTAAGGAACACATAACATCATCTAGAATTGTCTGAGGAGCTGAAAGCAAATCGTTTTCATTCATCTGTATCTTCTCTCCCAGAATATTACGAAATACACACTGGTTGGACCCATCAGGTTCCACACACTGCACATCCATCCGTTCCACTGCCTTTTAAAATAATGCCTGACGCTTCCCTTGCTCTGGCACCCGGATCCCAGACATCCCACGGCAGTGCTATTCCTGCTTTCCACATATCAGGTGAAGTTTGTTCAGCTTGATTTGCAATCTCGTGAGATCTAAGACAAAAGAGGCTTTGGTGATAGATGGCAGCCAGGATAAGAACGGTTTTTAGTAGGGCCGTACACTGAACGAGGTCCTGCTAGAAAGACCATTGCCCTTTCTGGGTAGGCCCTGACAGAACATCAGAATTGTGCACACTCTGACAGGACAACACCACTGGAAACACACACTAAATCATGACCGAGCATTGGCTGGAAGAGGAAATTGAGATGCCCCTCTGCCACACAGACAACAGAAAGCTTAACCATCGTGGCATGAAAGCGCCTCTACAGGCTCTCAAGACTCCCCAGCGCCTCAGTCCCTGAGGGAACAGGTTTGGCCACGCTGCTGCCACAGTGTGCTGGTTCAGCCTGCCACCCCTGCAACTGCAGGCAAGGGGCTCTCACAGGGCCCCCAATGTCTTCTGAAACCATGGTCTCCAATGAAATCACAGCACCAGGCTGTGCACAATGCTGCCCTGTCTCCTACAGAGCACCACTGCTGTCTGTGCTGCTGCAACCCCGAGCCAGTGGAAGTCAGTCGAGCCCATCCACAGCCAGTTATTAAAAGATAACCCAAGCTGTGCTAAAAGGCGGCAGCTTCTTTAGCAGATGGTAATACAAGGAGCCACTTGAACTTCTGTACCTTTTCCTCCGTCATCTGACAGTTACATTGCCAGAAGGGAGTGCAACGACCGAGGCACACCATGCTCCATCAACCACGAAATGGGACAGAAGCATCACGGAGAAAAATTGAGAGGATAAAATATCATCCGAACGGAGGGATGGGACCACCATTTTAACAGTGTCTTACTGCTGCTTGCCCAAGCAAGCAGAGACTGAGTGAAGGCAATTAAAAGCAGGACTGACAGATTTCCCCAAGGACACACAATGAACCAACACTACAAGCAATAGAAAAAGACATACCAAGAGAGAACAAAACAATTTTTTTCCCTGAATGGTGAAAACACAGCAGTTAAGGACGGCTAAAGTACACGCACCTTATACAAATGACACACTGTTTCTGCCAAAACAGTATTTTACCTGTCCCTGTCTGGGAAGCACTGACTGCAATATAATGGAAATTAAAGAAGGGATGAAAATAAACATCTTTCCTAATGCACAGTGCATCATGAAAGTCAAATCCTGTTAAGCCTTGACTGTTGAAGTAATCCTTACTCATGCAAAAAATCCCAATTAATTCATCAGGGAAAAATGCTGTATTAGCCTAAAAATCTGAAAACCAGCTGAATGCAAATGCCTTCTTCACATGAGGTCAGTGTTATCCAACAGACTGGATCCTTCAGGACAGTCCATTAACTTCATGAAGAACATGTGGAGCTTAAAGACACCAGGACTCTTTAGCAAGAAACTGAAGTATTGGGGCAGCTGAGATAAATTCATGTTTGCTGAAATAAAGCTGTCTCCTTCCGTTCCTGCTTGGATTAAACAAAAAACAAACCCAAGACATAAATTATAAAATTCCCTCAAAAGGCTTTTCTCAAGGACAAGCGATTTCTCGTATATAGGTCACCATTTGACTCCTTCAGAGGAAAAAACCACGCGGGCAGCAGCGGCTGTGTTTCAATGTAAGGAATGGATTTCACTTTGTGCTGGAAATGTTTCCACAGTGTCCTCAAAAAAAACAAAAACCCCAAAACGTGGGAAACAAGAAAACATGCTGCAATGAGCCATGTGAGGCTGTGCACAATCAAATTACAGGAGGTAGCATTTTCCAGCGGTTCGAATCACAAGATATTGCTTCTATTCTGGGATGTACCTGGCTTACAGTTTGACCTTGGGTAATAAATGACATGCACTCTCTCCGGGCATCCCTTTCTTTATTTGTAAAAAGATGCAGGGTTTGGTCTGGCAATGTACTAATTAAAATAATTCTGTACTAGGCTGGGAATATTTATCAAAGGACACAAATTTTGCTCAAGCTTGAGTACATACAGACTAGAAATCATAATTTTCCTCACAAAGGAACAAAATATTTCAATTGGAAGCTTTTTGAATCTTTGTTAAAATTAAAAAATTAAATTTGATTTTATTAACAATTAACAGTGTACTTTATTTCTTGCACTATGCATTTAAAATTAAGATGTATTTGACAGAAGAAATAACACTATAGAAGGACGTTATCTTATCAATGAAAACATCAGCAA
The DNA here is from genome assembly GCA_013398855.1 of Mohoua ochrocephala. NCBI lineage: Eukaryota > Metazoa > Chordata > Aves > Passeriformes > Acanthizidae > Mohoua > Mohoua ochrocephala. The sequence goes on from VZTA01025650.1 coordinate 90,552, forward strand.
GGGGTTACAGGATATATTTTACTGGCAAAACAGCAATTAACCCACCTGCTAAAGAGATTCCTCTGTAAGTGCATACCTGTGCTTATCTGTGGGGATGTTTAACTCTTTACAGCTGCCTTCAGTATGATTTTTCCCCAAGCAAGCAAACTGAGGGAGCTGTCCCCTTCCTCACGCTGCCTGTGAGAGGTGATTGCACCCACTCTCCCAGTTCAGCAGTTGCTCTCAGGGATGTAAGGCAAAGGGAAAAAGGCATGAAATAAAGCAGTAGAGTGCAGGGTGCCACCTCCTTCTGCTGGTCTGTCACGACACCATCATTAGCACTGACATGGGTGCTGGACACACTCCCCCAGCGCAAACTGAACCAACAGGGATGGCTTATTTCTCCATGAGAAACCATCTTCAGGGAGGCACTGCTGCACATAGGATTGTGATGTGTCTACAAAACTTTCCTGTCATGGGAAATGCCATCGGAATGAAAAGTTTGGTTATGGTTACAAATAACACAACCATGTTTATGGTTACGATTGTCAGACAATCCTATACAAAGAAACAGCACACTTGGTATGCTACTTGAAATGCTTAGTGTGGTAAGAATGCTAGTTGACGGCAATCACAGTATTTAACTGACTTAGCATTCTTCCTGGCTTCTCTGAATACCCTCGAGCCTCCTGAGACCTCCATTAAGTGAATTTCCTCAGACTCCAATTGCAGTGACTGGTATTGGAAGGGGCAGAGCCACTGGTTTTTACATCATTTATTTACTTATAAATAAATGTTGCTTCCTCTCCTGGGAGGGAACAAAGCCAGAAGCATATGAACTTGCAAATCAGTGATTAACAGAGGAAACACAGATTGGACCTGACAAGAGGACAGGGGAAAAAAAAAATCTTCCAACTGCCTGCTCAGATACCACACTGACCACTTAGTAACAATCACCACAGCAAACACAATCAGTTGAAATAATTGTTATGCCATAATCAGTGGAAGCTCTGAATTGTCAGCTGAATTGTACTGACAATGACAATGTCTTGGGGTAAAGTCCCGATTACTGAAACCAATGCTATGCTGAACCATAACCATATCTCAGGCTTCTAGAAAAAAAATCCCCTGCTCTCATTCATGAAAAGCACCAAAATACACGGCCAGATTTCCGGAAGTCTGAATGCTGGGGTCAGCAAGACCAAATGCCTCTCAAAACCTGGTTCCTTGCTTACAAATTACAGCACAGCACCGCTTAGTACCACAGGGTTCCTCACTCTGTTTTACTCAACGCTATGTCTTTTCCTACCCACTTCATTTTACGGAAATACTCTTGAAAAGCCCGGGGTGCTTCTGCCAAGTAAGTCACCACCTGGCAACTAACAGCTGCCGCTCTCGGCGTGCCCCGGGATGCAGCGCTCCGCTCCACAGCCGGGACCCCGTCCCGCTCCCTCTGGTCAAAGCCGCATCTTTTTATTTCGGGGAGGAGCGCTGCGGAAGAGCAGCCACCAGGGAAAGCCCACCCTTCCCGGGGGCTCTTCCTGCAGCTGGCCCCCAAAAGTGCAAGATGCAGACAGCCGCGGCACCGCTGCATCCCCCTCTAGCACCGAGGGCACTGTCCCGGCCCGGCAGCAGCGCGGGAAGCCGCGGAGGGTGACCGCCCCAGCTCCCCGGGGACCCGCCGACGGCGGGGCCGGTGCCCCCGGGGCTGCCCCGCTGCCCTCGGCCCGCCCTTACCTCTATGCCCAGCCGCTGCTTCAGCACCAGCGCGGCGCACAGGTACCCGGCGCGGCCCACGAACAGCTCGTCGGAGCCGCACTCGAGGAAGGAGAGCGGAGCGCAGACCTCGCTC
>VZTA01025650.1:92951-158719 GCA_013398855.1 Mohoua ochrocephala
GGGGTGGGCTAGGCGCTGCTGCAGAGGTGGGGGCGATGGGTGATGCCGGCCGGGAGCCCCGGCGGAGCCGGTCCGGGTCCGGCACAGCGTGTTCAGTGCCCGCCCAGCGCCCCTCGCCCGCCGCCGCCGCCGCCCCACCTGCGCTCGGCTAGCCCTTCTTGGAGGCTGCCCGGGGTGGCTGTGGCTGACCCGGATTTCTGGACCGCCGGGCTGAGCCACGCGAGGGGCCGACCCAGTTCTGAGGAGGTGCTCCTCCTGCCGTGAGGTTCTTCCTTCACACAGGGAAGCCAGCGCATCACCTTTGCCCGACCCGTCTGTGCGTCCCCTAGGAAAACGGGTTAATTGGGTTTTACATCCTCTCCCACCCCGCTGTTCTCAGGGATGCTGCCATTTGGCTCAGGGATGAATGCTGGGTCTGCTGGAGGGATCCAGGGGCTGGAAGGGTGGCCGGAGAGCTGCTGAGTTATTCCTGGCTGTGGAACGGCCCCTCGGGGGCTGCTGCAGCCAAAGCTGAAGGATGGAGCCAAATCCAAACGAGGGCAGCCCGAGGCCAGTTTACATGGGAAGCTAAGCAAGTCCCCAACAGACGAGCGGTGGCACCAGGCCATCTTTGGCCCCTTTCCTTCGTGCATGAGCCAAGCAGAGCTTATGAGGAACAGAAAATGTAGGTCTCTTAGTAGATTCCAGTTAAAAGAAAGAAAAGAAAAAAAGAAGGAAAATCTTGAAGTACACCTTAAGAGCAATTCTTTCATGATACAAATACACAGTTGTCACTTCTTCCTGATGATGTGAACTTCTGCACCATAAGTGAATCAAAGATCTGTGACTTATGGGCACCTGGTAATCTCTGGTACTTTCTCTGGAGATGCAGCCTCAGTAATTGAGGGCCTTCCCAAAGAAAGGTGGAAGGAGCCACTTGCCGGAGGCTCCAGGCGGTAACCAGCAGCTGGCACAGCAGTAGCAAGTGCCAGAGCACTGTCCTTTGGAGGCTGAAACACCTTTCTGAAGTTGTGGCTGGCTTCTCTCAGCTTCGTGCTGGCCACTTGTTTCAGCCAAGTGCCTTCAACCCTGCACAGCTCCCCGCTTGCACTTTCACACACTCTTTTTGATTCAACTCACCTGTTCTTTCTCTTTCCTTCTTTTTTATGGGGTTTATGATCTGCTCAGAGATATTTGCTTTCGCCCTCTGATTTTGGTTTCTTCACTTCTCTTCAGTACCATTTTGCCATGTTTACATTCCAGATACCCACCCACCAGTCTGTGTTTGTACTGTGTTCCCTAAAGCCCCATTTTCTGGCTTATTCATGATTGCACCATATGTGGTTTGTACCACACAGACCTTGGCAGTCTAGAGCACTGAAAATGAGAAAATGCCCTGCAAATGGCTAGGATGTCTCATTCATATGTTATTTTCTGTCATAAACTAGCTTCTGTTGGCCCATCGATAGGGTTGAGGGTGTAGCTAAAGATTTTCCAGCATGATTTCTGTTGGTTCTAGAAAAGTGTATTCCCTAAATGCATTTTTAAGTTAAAATTGGGAGTTTTATTTTTCATTCCGACATAAATTATTTTACCTATTGGGGATGCTTGCTTCACCTATTCAATCTTATTTTCAAATTGAAAAGTCTCTCTCATTTTGAGAACCTCAGCAAGAGGAACTGGATCTCTACCAGTTTCAGTGGCAAAGGATTTAAGAAAAATACAGACTTCATAAGAAAATCAGTTTGGTTAGCAGCATTTTTCTACATGAGAGTCAAAAGGGAGTCAGTAATGACATGCCAAAAAGGAACACCTTCTGTGCTCTGGGGAGTCTTCTGTTGAAATAAAGAGAGCTTAGCAAATGCCACACAGCAATCGAGCAAGAAATGAGGATGGCAGTTTCTGCTGTACTTCTTTTGTATGAGTATTGAGCTACCAAAGCCAAAGAGAGAGATACATTGAAAAAACACACGCTTCTTGTAGCTGCAACCCCCCCAAATCTTAAACTGCTCATGTGTTCATGTACAAAAGTTTCATGCTTTCAGGTTGTGCTCTGTATCTTTTTCTCTCAAACAGGCACAAGTGCAGTCCTAATACAACTGGAAGAGAAGTAGGGCCGATTCTCAGCTGTAGTTCATGTGTTTCTCATCTCTTCTCATCTCATCTCTTTTGAGATTTGCCCTCCTCTTCAGTCCCAGAGTAACTGTGGGCCTCCAGTGTGGGCCTTCAGCTTGAGGAAAAAAAGTGAATTCCCCTCTCTCACTCCTCTGCACTGCTGCAGCTCCTTGGTTTGTGTGCTTTGGGCATGCTGTGCCTCCTCTTTGCTCTAGAAGTCTGATGCCACAAGCCAAGGAGCTGGTAAAAAAAAAAAGGATTATACAAGGCAGGGCTATGATCCTGGTGTGGTGGGTGGAGGAGGGAGCTGAAGCCTCGAAGCTGTTTGTTTTGTTTTAGTAAATCCACCATTCTAGAACACATGTTCTGGAGATTTGCTTGTTGCATATACTGATAAAATGTCTAATCAAAGAACAAATAGGCTCGGGAGGAGCCGTAGGATTTAGTCCCACCCATGCTCAAAGTGGGCTCTACTGGGTGTACTTGTTCATGTGTGCTTGTTCACTTCTACTTGTTTATTTACAGATCCCTTCAGGGAATCCAGGCTCCTGATATTTCCAGCAGAGCACAATAGTCTGTCTTCAGCTGTCGTGTGGGGACTGGAGGCATCTCCAAGCAAATGTCTTATGGATTGGTCTGTCATTTATCTTGTATACTTTTTACTGATGGAACAGTTTTGTATGCCTTCAGGATTTTGGGATACCCACGTGGCTGCAGTTTTGTTCTCACCCAGTATTCCACATCTCTCCTGAGCAGAAGGTGAACACTGGGCTCCATGCAGAGCCAGGTGAACACTGAGCTTCAGCAGAATTGTATGAAGTGGTGTGAACACATCAGCAGGGTTGTGCTAGAGGGTTTTCAAGGCTTGTTTGAGCAAATCTGCTATTAAATGCAAAAACAGTTCCCACCCTACCTATCAAAATCAGCCCTCAGCACCCTTTACTACCCAGTGCTGCTCTTCCCTCCCCAGAGAATTTTGCCACTGCAGGTCAGCTTTGCAGTTAGCTCCTTTCCTGCCTGGCTGGGCTTTGTCCCAGGAATCTACACTCCTATCCAAGGGGCTCTGGGTTTACAGGGTCACCTCTGTCCCAGCCCTGCAGTCGGTTCACCTTTGATGGGCAGCTGGCCCTGGGGCATTTGGCAGAAAGGAATGCATTAGGCTGAGCTGTTTCATGCCCACATCAGAAGAGAAGTATTTATATTTCCAGTATTCTCTGTTGAGGGTCTTTTGGTGGGCGGGGGGGAAAGAGGTTTGAGAATTATCGCTGCACCGCAGACCATGCTGGTAGCCAAAATTTGGAGTAAGTGTGACCAGGAGTCATGCAGTGGAGGCAGCCCCAAGGGTTTCATAGCATTGTTGTTTGGTAGCCACAGTGCCCCAGCAGTCTCTGGTTGCTCAATATATTCTGGTTTCTTACCACAAGTATTTTTTTTATTTCTCAGGTTGAGCTACCCTGTTCTGTAGGGACTCCACTTACAAAGCTACACAAAAGGTTTTGTGGTTTTGGTTCTGTGACGATCAATTGACAGTGATATGAACACCTGTTTTGAAAATGAAATGTTCTTGGCATTGCACAACCAACAGAATCTCTTTTCCTAAGTCAACCTTTTCTCCTTTTACTTCTGTACAGTTGATAATACAAATACAGTTTCTGCATAACCTAAGTTTTGGTGCATGCATTGCCATTTCATCACAATGAAAATTACACATCAGAAGAAGACAGGGCTGCACTGAATTACCTTTTGCTCCAAGAGCACAGTGAATTTTTGTCCACTACTCAGATTGATAAAATTTAGTAATTTAACAGGAGTTTAATTTCTTTGAGACTTTGTCTTAATTACCAAATGCGGTAGAAATTGGCCAACATGAGAAATTATGGGATAGTGGGAAATACTGAATAGGTGCTGGTACAGTCATGCATGGCTCTTCCTTAAGAGACCAGACTAGAAGTTTTTGGGATTTGTTTTGTTGTTTTGTGGCAGCTTACAGATTTTTGTAACAAGATGCTGAAAGTGTGGGTAGATGTACTCATTGCTTACAGAATTGATTTTTATTACAAAATGTCACATTTTCCATTTGGAGAGGTAGGCTAATTTTGGTAAGGGTTTCAGCTTAGGTAAAAACATAACAGCTGTTACAGAGCCTCTGAAGAGAATATTGCATTTTTCAGTGTCTTTATGCAGAACTACCTGTGATGAGTGAATCACTCGTCAGCTGTTGAAGCTGAAGAGTGCTGCCAGGGCTTTCTGCAGAGCAGAAAGTTTGAAATTCAGAGTTTTGGCTTAACTGGTAAAACTCTGACTTCAAAATGGCATTACCTTGACCCTATCCTGAACTTTTTTCCATAGGCTTTGTAATCCCTAGTGTTCCTTCCCTTGTCTTGAACCTGCTCAGATTAACAGGATGGTGGAACTCTTTTCTCAGACATGTCTGTCAAATCCACAGTTTCTTTGTCCAGCAGGTTATTCCATTTTTTTTTTTTTTTACATTCAAGGTGATTTCTAATGAACACAAGTACTCTTGTATGCTTGCAGAGCAGTTCTTCATCTGCAGTTCTCTGCATGGTTCTGACATTGTCTGATAGGATAAGGAAGCAAAGAATCCCACTGGGCACTCTACTGTTGATATTTAAACCAAATACTACTTTTTGTCTCACTAATTAGTCTGTCAGTACAACATATATTGTAAATTCTAAATTTCGGTAAGTGCATCTTTTCTACAGTAGATGTCAGTGTGATATCCAAGATTTTAATTGTAGCATTTTTGTCACAGCCGGAATTTGGAAGCATTTCAAAGTACAGGAACAAAAATCAATATCTGAAATCAACTAGTACATTTTGCTATTACCTCGGTGTTAGCTGATCTCAATAATTGCTGTGATGGAAATAATAGACTCTTATTAACAAACCATGCTTCTACTTGCCAGGGCAGGGACCTCACCAGGAGGCCCACAGCAGGTGATGAAGGGAGCTGGGGACAGTGACTGGCACTGAGGAGTGGTGCAGGTTGCTGGGATTTCAGGCTGTAACACTGAGTGTGATTAGAAAATGTCCTGCAGTTTTACGTACCACTAATGATGATAATGATAATAATGGTTTTATGTCCTTGAGGAAAGATGGCACCTGCAGAAACAAGTTCCCCTTTAACGATATGCTAAGGTAGTTAGATACATGATAATGGAGATGGAAAATTTCCAACTTCTGAATCATCAAAACTAGTGCAGTGTTTGACCTTCTTTAAAATTTCCATCTTGGCCGTGCTTTGGCCTGGTCTAGATCTCTTAGCTTGACATATTTCATAGTGCCAGGTGATATGCTGTGTGTTACAAGACATGCACACACACACAGAGTCACACACAGATACAACATCGTCCATAAGCAAAACCTCTCCCAGGTGTTTTGGTGTTTGCTTGACTGTTTGGTTTGGGTTTTTGTTTGTTTTTTTTTTTTTTTTGGTCAAACTAACAAAACTGTAAGAAAAGGCTAGGTTTAGAAAAATGAAAACTTGAATATGAGGTTTTTCCTGAGAACCTTCTGTCCCAGCTGTTTTCAGTTTTCCCTAAGGAGTAGGCAGCCTAGGTTAGGGAACACAGAGTCATGCAAATTCACACAGGTCCAGCTTTGTGCACCTGAGAGCAGCCTGGTCTAGATGCTTTTATACATGTACAGAATACTGACTGCTCTCTGTGGGATGCTGATGCATTATCACGTACAGCTGCAAACCTAAGGAAGCACAAAATAACCTGACTTTGGATGTATAGTTATTGTCCAGGCAAAGAATGAAACAGTTGGCTTAACTCACATTGAAAATTAATGAAGTTGATACTCAAGGTACTGCAGTCTCCTCAGGAATTTTTTTTGACACATTTTAAAGCTCAGTTCACTGTATAGGATGACAGAATGGCTGAGGCTGGAAGTGGTCCAGCCTCATTCTGGTCCAACTCCCCTCCCCTGCTCAAGCAGGTCGCCTAGGGCCAGTTGCCCAGGACTGTGTCCTGGTGCCTTTGGAATGTCTGAGCACAGAGATTCCACAACATCCCTGGACAACCTGTGCCAGTGCTCAGACACCCTCACAGTAAAAAAGTGTTTCCTGATGTTCAGACAGAACTTCATGTGTTTCAGTTTGTGCCTTTGGCATTTTGTGCTGTCACTGGGCACTACTTAAAAGATCCTGGCTCTGCCCTCGTTGCACTTTCCCTCCAGGTGTTTCTCTGCACTGATGAGGTCTCTCCGAGTCTTCTCTTCTCCAGGCCAAGCAGTCCCAGCTCTCTCAGCCTTTCCTCATGGGAGAGGTGTTTCAGTCCCTTTAAAATCGTGGTGACCCTTTGCTGGACTCTCTCCAGTAGCTCCGTATCTGCCCTGTCCTGGGGAGCCCAGAGCTAGACACAGTGCTCAAGTACAGTTCTTGTTCTACTTAATTTTGACAATCCATAGAAGTTTGCATGTTTTTTATGTAAATGTTGTAGCTGAACTGGAAATAGGTCTCAGAAGAGAAGATAATTAAGGAGGCCAGAGTTTATTTTTAGTAATCTTGAAACAATGCATGGAATGATTCTTTTTAAATACAGTGATAATATTTTCTTGGGAAAGTGCCAAGAACATTTCAAAATCAATTTCTGTTCACACTCATTTACAGCTCTTGCACTTATTACACTGTCTGTCTTCATTTCACTGCTCTATACTGCTCTGATGGGATGCATAGAGCTCTGTGGCAGTTTATACTATTTTGCTTGTTAAGCATCCAAGAGGGAAGTAACAGAAATATTAAATGTATTGTACTCTGATTTGGGTTTTTTTAGTAGGAGCAAGTTTTATGGGTATTTTTACGTTATAAATTAAAACAATGTGAAGTATTATTATTGGACTTTGAACAAAAATATTTTGCTTTATTTTTGCACCCTCAAATGTGTAAGCCATGATCAAGGAAATATTTACATCTAGGATTTATCTTGCATGTGTGAATAGTCCCTCACTGCTCTCAGTACTGTGCACAACATCATGGTCTGAGTTCGTTTCAGAATGCTGTTAAGCATTTTTGTTTTTCTAGTGTCTGGTTTTCAAATAGCTTTCTTAAAAAATATATATAGGCAGAGATATATAAAAATAATTCACAGCTTCATGAATTATGCAGGGCAACATTCCAGTTGATAAGGCAAAATGTTCAGGTACTAAGATATAAATTTGGATGGGATATTACAAAATTAGGCTCTGATTCAGTAAACCATATGGGTCAGAATTATTGCTCATGGACTTGATATAAAAAGCTCATGCTTGAGTGGATCAGACCTATACTGCTCTGGCGTAAGATTCCCCCCTTCCAGCTTTCTGTAAGTCGAGATTTCTCTGAAGTAAGCAGAATAAAGGCTGTGTAAAGGGCATTTTAAGCCACTTAAGGCTTCACAAAGTGATACTGAGTGTCTGAAGAAAACCCACTGTCTTTCCCGTACAAACATGGTTATTAAAACTGCTCTATGTAAGGCAGATGATTCAAATTCTCTAATGATGAAAAAAGCAATGTAGATAAAGGAAATTATATGTATGTAATATTTATGCACAAACTTACATTTTTTATATATATATGTATGTATAAGCTCAAATTTGAAAATAAAACTTGTTGTGGTGAGTCTGAAAATCATTTTGAAATGGAGCCCTTCCTTTCTCTCATTATTACCTTTATTACTGCACCTCATTTAAAACAAACAAATCCAGTTATTCCTATTCATTCAGTGCTTGGTTTACTTGCAGGTTTCCATCCTGCTGTTTTAAAGCCAGCCTTTTTCATGCCACAGCATTGTTTTCATCATTTGTGCAAAGAAGCAGCTCAACAGTATTTTTTAGAATCGCAAGTAGTTTAGAAGGGTTTGCCTGCATTTGCTGCCTTCTCTTGCTGCTCTGTTCCCCTGTGTCAGAGCCAAATTATGAAGCAAAGCCATCAGCTCTCCGAGTCAGGCACTCATACACAGTTCGATGAGAAGCCTCTCCTTTGAAAAGGATGCTGGGCTCGGTCAATAGTCACTGCAATAAAAACTTTGTGCTTGGAGTGCAGCTGCTGGTGCTGGCAGGGCTGGGCTGGCCGCCTCTCTGGGTGCCCCACATTTGGATGTTTGTTCTTCACTGCACGGTGACTTTCACCGATGTCGGTGCTTGTTACCTACTGGGGAGAAATTAAACCTCTGCATGTTGGCCAGTGTACAAACTGTTCCCTCTCTTCAATGTCGCTTCACCTTCCGGCCCACGCTGGTTCTGAGGCGCCAAGGCCCAGCTGGGATGCTCAGTCTCATGTTCCCATAAACACCTTTCGATTTAGGCATTGTGCTCAGGAGATGGAGTTCGCTTTCAAATATTTCTTCTGATTAGAACAACCCTATCTCAGTAGGCGATCAGCCTGATGTTTTCAGGGACTGCCATTTGCATTAAGGTCCCGAACTCCTGTTTACATCAAGGTCCTGTTCTTGCATAATGTTTCCTGGAGCTGTGTCTGGATCAGCCTTGGCTGTCACTCCAGTTGCTTTTCACTGCTTGGGTAGTAAAAAAAGATGGAAAACCAGTATATCTGACCTCATTGTGCACAGGAATTTTCCACTGGCATTCTCCCTGCCATTGCTATGGAGAAAGGGTGAGAGAAGACATTTTCCAAGCGCTTTATGGCCCAGTGATGACCTCCTCCTAAAATAGCACCTAAGTAACTTCTGGAACAAGGTAGTGAACCTCCTGCTCTTCCAGCCCCATATCCCTGGCGCACACATCCTGGAGAGCATGGACACTGCTTGGTGTCAGGCTGGAAGTGGGCTGGGAAAGGAGCTCTGTGGAACTCGAGCAACATTTTGCCGCTGACATTGTATGTCCTTGGATCCCCGTTCTTCACCCTATGGCCCACAGACGTGACTGTTAAACATGTCAGGTTGGGACAGAGGATTACATGTGTTTGAGACATTATTAGTTAATTCTTTGTGGGTCCCACTTTAATCCTTGGCTGAAAAGGAAGGTTTCTGAAAAGCCATCTCTGTTTCCAGCATGCTGCAGAGGGGAAGACAAGTTCTGTTGTAAAAGGTGACTTGTTAGGTGCAATTTCTTCCATCACCAAAACATCTCCCTGCCTTGCTTTGTTAGAAGTTTGCCCTCTTTGGTGCTTGCCTTGCAGGCACAGAAAGCTCAGGTTTTTCTTCTCCCAAAGAGTTCCAAGCAGAGGATGAGCAGGCGCTCTGATCACAGCGCAGAAGGGGTGGTGCAGGAGCGAGGAAATTGTGCTGCGAAGTGCCACTGCCTCAATTAGTTTATTTTCTCCTCCCTTGTCCTGTAGGCTGGAAGAATAAGGGATGGCAGCTGGACCAGCTGGCAGTTTCTGGGGGTTGCATCTAGAAAGAAGGAAGACGTGGTAAAGCATGGCAGACAAAACAGATGCAGCCACGGGCAAGGACAATGTGACACGAGCCAAGTGTATCCGTGCCACACTCAGTGTGTGACACTTGACAGGTCTTTCACATCAGAGGCACAAGGATCGTGTACGGTTTTGAAGCCTGTTCCTTAGGGCAGCATAAGCAGGATTAAAGACTTAAAATTGAGCCCTTTTTGTTTAAATAAATTCAAAAGATGCTTCCTTCTTCCAGCACTTTCTCCTCTGTGTAAGTTGAGGTTTTATGATTTTAGGCATTAGTAATATCACTTCCAGCATGTGACATAACTGAGATAAGAATTCATAAATGCATTTGGAACAAACAACTCCGCGTTACTGAAAATAAGATCAGTTATGTGATTAAAATGAACGCAATCAAATTTGAAGCTCGAGGCACTGCAGCTAAACAAACATATCTCTAATCAGCAAATTATGTCCTTCCAAGGAACATTATAATTTCAAAATGGAGAAACTACATTAAAACTGTCTTCTTTAGTGAAGAAATGATTATGCAGCAATATTTACACAGTTATAGATAGCGTCTTCTAGAGGGAATTCGCGGGGATTTTCCCGACCCGGCGCCGCTCCTCGCCCCTCAGGCTCTGGTACAAGGGCGACCCCTGGCGGTCAATCCCCGCAATGGCCGGCCCGCCGCCCGCCGTGCGATTCCTCAAGCGCGCCCGGAAAACCCTCGTGTCCCGGGAAAAGCCCGGCTGCTCCCTTAGGAACTGGCCCCTGGAGTGTTTCTAATGCTGGCCTCAGGGACTTAGAGAACCGAGGACGGGAAAAGGAAGGGGAAGAGGCAGGGGAACAGGGAAAGAAAAACAACAATGAGGAAAAAAAGATGATTTACGTGTTACATTTTATGCTTCTCTTTGACATTTGCACAGACAAGCCGTTTCTTATAATTTTTACAAGTTCACAGAATCAAAGAATCGTTAGGGTTAGAAGGAACCTCTGGGAATCACCCAGTCCTGCCCAAAGTGGGGTCACCTGGAGCAGGTGACACAGAAACACATCCAGGTGGGTTTTGGATGTCCAGCGAGAGATACTCCATGACCATCCCAGGCAGCCTGTTTCAGTGCCCTGCCAGCTTCGACACAAAGTTCTTCCTCATGTTAAGGTAGAACTTGTGTTTTTGTTCACGGCCATTGCTCCTCGTTCTGTCACTGGGCCACTACGAAGTGTCTGTCACCATCCTCTTGGCACCTGCTTTGTGATGTTTATATGCATTGATGAGATCCCCTCTTGATCTTCTCTCCAGACTAAAGAGGCCCAGCTCCCGCAGTCTCTCCTCATCAGAGAGATGTTCCAGACCCCTCCAGGCCATTTTTGTGGCTTCTGCTGGACCATCTCCAATAGCTCCTTGTCTCTCCTGTACTGAGGAGCCCGGAACTGGACAGAGTACTCCAGATGTGGCCTCTCTAGGGCTGAGCAGAGGGAAAGGATCCCCTCCCTGACCTGCTGGCCACACTCTTCCCGGTGCACCCCATGATCCCGTTGGCTCTCCTGGCTGCAAGGACACACTGGCAGCTCAGGGTCAATTTGTCACAAACCAAGACTCCTCAGTCCTTCCCAGCAGAGCTGTTCTCCAGCAGATCAGCCTCCAACCTGTGCTGGTACTTGGGGTTATTCCTCCCCAGGTGCAGGACTCTACAGTTGCCCTTGTTGAACCTCATTAGGTTTCTCTCTGCCCAACTCTCTGGTCTATCAAGGTCCCACGGAATGGCAGCACAGCCTTCAGGTGTATCAGGCACTCCCTCCAGTTTCGTATCAGCAGCAAACTTGCTGAGGGTGCATTTGATCCCTTCATCCAGGGTCCTATGTTATTCTTTCCTTTGCAGCTCCTTAATTAGAATGCCAATGATGTTATAGGGTAACAACACTCTCCCAGAATTAAAAGTGCAGATTGTATTTTGTTTACGTGCTGACATGTCAAATGCTCCCAATTATACATACAAACTCTGGATGTCTTGAAATTTCCTGTGTTTAATGGGGAGAGGAATGAAAATGCTTTTCATTTTATTCTGCAGCTGACCTGTATGATAGTGCACGGGGAGCTGGTGTGCCTGCTTTCAGGGCTGACATCCATGAAGATGACCATGAGACCATACTCAGGTCCCTTGACACATGAGACTGTAAAAGTGTAAAACTTTAATAAATACATGAAAGACTAATAATACTTGCTTGCCATGGAAGTTTACTCCTAAAAGCATTTGGAAATAACATTTTTACTATTGTTTCCTCCTCCTCCTCCTCTCTCTCCTCCTCGCTGTCCCTCACAGTTCTTTCCTCACAGATCCTCACTTCCCCTTGCAGTATTTTCCCTCTTCTCACAGGCCTCCCCTCCAGCTCCACTGCTGCCAGGCCTGGACAGCTGGGCCAAAGACACAGCTCTGCCTGCGCCAAGAGTGACTTCTCAGCTGTCTGGGAGACACAGGCGACACTCCCACTTTGGAAGAGGAGTGAAGGGAGAAAAGCAGGAGATCTGTGTGCACAAGGCCATCTCCCAGCACCCAAACTGTGTTCAGAGGTGTCTGAGCCTCCAGCTGTGGGTCAAGATTTGATGGTCAGAAATACGTGATGCGATGGCTTCCACAGACAGGCCTTTGGGTGTTCACTTTATGGAACCACCATCCCATAAAGAACAGCTTGAGGAAAAGACCCTGCAATGGAACTGCTGATTTCAGCAGCATCTTTTGAAGCAAGTTCAGAGGTGTTCCAGGGCATGGGAAAGGATGCAGGGAGGAAGAGATGGCAAGAGCACCACAAGGAGAGAAGACAGGGAGGTGCCAAGTGTCTAAGCACAAGTGTAACCACTGCAAACATCAACTGGAGCACAAACTTCATCTCTTTGTTACAGAGGGGAGATGGAGCCAAGGGGCACCATCCCCCAACACAGTCCTGCCCAGACCCTCACAGACACAGGATTTCTCAAAGCAAATCAACAATTTTATTAGCAGATGGACAAGGGGGAAATCTCTTCTGCACCTCCTGGCAGGGGGAGCATCACAACTAGGACCATTTGCAGAGGCTGTGCAGGAAGCAGGGATTTGGACTCTGTTTGCCTCCTCAGGTGGGAGAGGAGGAAGCACGGCACATTCTGTGGCTGCTGCTCCCCATGGCTGCAGTGGTGTCAGCAGATCCTCCTCAGTGCCCAGCTCTGGTGGAAAAAGTGCACAGTGATTGGTCTCAGGGGCATGAGCAGCAGGTGGTCAATGATGTTGTCCTTGCAAGCTCTCAGGACTTTGTAAGCGCTGCCAGCTGCCATGGCTGGATGCAGCCATCAGAATGTTGTTTGTGGGAAGGACAAGGCAAAAGCAGTGGAGGTCCCTACCTTATCCAAGGGCTTGTCCTCCCAGTCCTCCTCCTCTTCCATCCGTTCCTGGGCACTGCAGGTGGTTGTCCCCTGGCTGCCGCTGTCAGAACTAGCTCTCCTCTGACTGGGCAGCCAGTAGATCCCAAGGAGCGTGAGGACCATTTCGACAGAGTCCCAGAACCACCACTGCTGGCAGGCTGAGAGGAGCACACTTTCCTGGGTGGGTCTGCTCTGCTCCTTCATCCTCTGCTCCTTCACCCTCTGCTCCATCTTCTGCAGCTTGGCCATCTCCTGGCTGCGCTGCTCCTCATGCTGCCTCAGGAGCTCTTCTGTGACCTTCACTGCCGGGAGATCCACACTCACTGCGTACTGGAAGATGCCCCCCACCGTCAGGATTTCGGCGATGCTTGCAGCCATGGCCTGGAGGAAGAGGAGGGAGAGAAGGGGCCCTACAGGGCGGGGTGATGGAGAGATGGTGGCTGGGGCAGTGGGAGCAGGAGATGCAGGGCCCAGGGGTGGGTGGAAGAGGGGGTGCAGGAGCCTGGAAGCAGCCAGGAGAAGGTTGTGGAACTCCCTGGGGATGGGGGCACATCCCCACGGGCACTGGCTGTAGCTGGCAGCCCTGGGCACCTCTGCGCCTGGCTCTGAGGGAGGCACCTGCCCTTCCCAAAACTCTCCACAGCTTCCGCACCCTGTCTCCAGACTTAGAAGCTCCCCCTGGGTGCTGGTGCTTCTTGTCTGTCCCTCAGCCCAGGCTTCCGGTCTCCTGCCCTGCTCACTGCTGCCTCAAGCCACACTGCAGTGGTGACGCTGCCACACGGGGCATCTGGGGACATGTCCCCTTTCGTGTCAGAGACACCAGAGCCCCACAGTGACACACTGCCCAGACAGCTGGGGCTTCGGATGGAACTCACATGGAACCAGAGAGTTTATGACCTTTGGAAGAAGGGGCAGCCACTCAGGAGCACTGCACAGCTGTTGTGGGGTTGTGCAGGGAGAAAATTAGAAGGGTCAAAGCCCAACTAGAACTTAATCTGGTTATATACTAACTGCCATATTAGAGAATAAAAATGTTTCTCTAAATTCATTAGGAACAAAAGGAGGGCTTGGAAGAATCTCCATCCTTTATTTTGTGGGGGTGAAATATAGTGAGAAGGAATGAGGAAGAGACTGAGGTATTTAATGCCTCCTTTGCCTCAGTCTTTAGAGTAAGGCCAGTTGTTCCCTGTGTACCCAGGCCCCTTAACTGGAAAACAGAGATGAGGAGCAGGCAGGAACCAACACCTGGGCAGAGGCACTCAAGCGGGATGCAGGCACTGTTAAACTCAGCCCATGCTAGAGGATCACTGCCCTGCTGTTCACACAGACTAATCACGAGTTATTCCCAGCTGCCCAGTCCCTTGAGCGATTCACAGTCTTTCTCACCAGCCAAGTCATCTGGCTGCGCTGTTCCTCATGCTGCGTCAGAACCTCTGCCGTCGTCTCAGCTGCCTGGGCATCTGCCCTCAGCCCATGCTGGAGAACGGCCAGCACCAGCAGGATTTTGGTGATCCTTCCTGCCATGGCCTGGACGAGGAGGAGGGAGAGAAGGGGCTCAGTGGGGTTGGGTAGCAGGGAGATGGTGGCTGGGGCAGCGGGGGTAGGAAATGCAGGGCCTGGGCACAGGGCACATCCCCGCAGCCCTGAGAGCCCTCGCCCCGATGGCGGCACCTGCCCTGCCCGAGGTGTTCTCCACAGCCCCCCATCCTCTCCCCAGCCTTAGAAGCTCCCCCAGGTCCTGGCCCGGCCCTCGCTCAGCCCAACCTTGCCCCCGCCTGCCGCACTCACCGCTGGCCTGAGCTGCACTGCAGCGGTGCCGCTGCAACGTGCGGTGTCTGGGGACGCGTCCCCTCTGATGTCACAGACACCTGGTCTCCATGGCCGCACCCCGCCCAGCCAGCCAGGGCCCTGGGTGGAACTCAGGGGGAATTCAGATGGAACCAGAGAGTTTATGACCTTTGGAAGAAGGGGCAGCCACTCAGGAGGATGGCACAGCCTTCATGGGGTTGTGCAGGGAGAAAATCAGAAGGGCCAAAGCCTGACTGGAAGTTAATTTGGCCCTAAAAGTGCCCTAAAAGATGATAAAAACTGTTTCCGTGGGTAGCAACAAAAGGAGGGCTCTGGAGAACCTCCAGCCTTCACTGGATGAGGGGAAACACAGTGACAAAGGAGGAGGAGGAGGATCTGAAGTTCTTAATGCAAGGCCTGTTACAGTACTCTGATCTCCTCCCATGACAAGACGACCCACTCAGCAGATGAGGGAGAGTTTGTGGGTCCCGATTCCCTGGAGTTTAATAAAGCCTTTGACACCATTTCCCAAAGCCTTCTCCTGCAGATGGCTCATGGCTTGGATGGGTGTGCTTTTTGCTGGGTAAAACGCTGGCCGTGGGGCCAGGCCCAGAGAGGGGTGGGGAATGGAGTCACATCCAGCTGGGGCCGGAAACCAGAGTTGTTCCCCAGGGCTCAGAACTGGGGCCAGCCCTGTTTTCTGAGCAGCGAGTGAGGGAGCTGGGGGTGTCCAGAGAAATAGGGGCTTGGGTGTGGCCTTGTCACTCTACAATTACCTGAAAGGAGGGTTTAGGCAGGTGGGATGTGGGATCTTTCCCACAGTAACAGGCAACAAGACAAATTGAAATGGCCTCAAGTTGTGCTAGGGGAGGTTTAGATTCGATTTCAGGAAAAATTTTTTTACTGAAAGTGTTGTCAAGCATTAGAACAGGAAGAGCACAGGGAAGAGGCTGAGTCACCATCCCTGAAGGTATTTAAAATACATGTAGATGTTTCACTTTGGGACATGGTTTAGTGCTGGACTTGGCAGTCCTGGGTTAATGGTTGAGTCTTAGGGGGTTTTCCAACCTAAACAATTCTTTGAGTCTGTGATTCTGTTGTAGCAGTCTAATGTAATAACTAGGCTCAATGCAAATCCTTACCTGATTTTCATTTGACATCTCCAGTCATTTTCCATATATCTTCCTATGTATATATCTAAGTCAAAAAAACCCCAAACCATTGTGTGTCTTCTGTGCGGCTGCTGATTACTTTCAAAGTTGTTATTTCATCAACCGAAGTTTGTCCAAACAAACTTTGTCTGTCAAATTCATCTTAAGGCTGTGGTATTGTCAGGATATGTGGCAGGCCAAGGAAAAATGCCCTCAGGAATAAATATGCTGCTGTGCACTGCTCTTCCATCTTCCATTTTCCCTTGCTACACTGTATTTTTGGCTTGTGGTGTCAGAGTGCCTAAAACAATAGGTTTCAGCCCTCTGCTTGTAGCTTCCTAGATTGTACTGCAGTGCACATAATAAAGATTGAATATTTGCTCCTGGAATAAAAGTTACCTAATCAGGTGGCTTGGATACAGATTCACAAATCAGAGAAACTCATCTTGGTTCTAGCCCTAGCTAATGGTCTGCTGTGTGCCTTCAGTGTCTGTGGCAATTTCTCAGTTACAGAGTAGGGAGAGTAGGATGTGGTTTTCATCCTAAAGAGGAGGTGCTGTGAGAGGCTGAAATCCTGACAGAGTTAATGTAAACCTGAAAGAGTTAATGTCTCAAACACTGGGCAGAGGAGAAAAGGAATGTTACCATGCCAACGAGTTTAGGTGATGTTAGGAAAGAGGGTCTTGGAGGCAGGATAGCGCTTTGAGACCACCCTCCTTATCTTGGATTACTATCTCTAAAACCAAATTTGGACAGCATTGCATTGCATTGTGTCTCTGACAGGGGAAGGGAATTGAAACTATGAGACAACCCAACCCCCTTCTGAAAAGTCTGAAAATAACAAAATGTGCCTGCTCAAGGACTGTTCTGTAAATAACACAACTGAGGGGGCTGTGTGTGCACCCACCCTCCACAGAAACCAGAACAGAGATGGTGCTGGAACCCCGGGTGGTGACATGGATCCTTTACCTCTAATTTTCCTTCTTTCATTTCTATCTTTCCTTCTTCATTTCTTCCTCTCCTTAAAAGTTTAATAGCTGCTGCTGCTACGGGCAGTTCAGAGGAGTTTGATTCTATGCTGCCGCAAGCTGTTCAAAAATTTTAAGTTTTTGCTGACATGGACTGTTCAACCTATCATAAGGTTTAAAAATTTATATTGTTGCTTCCATAGCTAAAACTTTCTAATTCGTTGTTTGACATTGTTTTGCCTTAATTTAGTCCGAGGGTATCTCAACATCAGCTGTCCAGGAGGAGGCAGTCCAGGCCTGCTCTCTCCAGATCCAACATTTTGCTGTGCCAGAGCAGGAGGCCCAGGACCTCCCTCATGGGACCCGACAGCTGCTCAGGTGAAAAATATTCTGAAATCTTGCTATGATTTTATTATATTTTAATTTCCCATGATAAAAAGCAATAATACTTCTAAATTAAAAGTGAAATATTATTGAGACATAAAAAAGTGACATTTTATTTTTTGCAAGTCAAACTAGGGCTTATTCGAATGCCTCTGACTTCGTATTGAGCTTTTTCAAATAAGATATAAATCTACCACTTTCAGTTGCGTATTTAACTTTTTTTAACATCATTGAGTAAGGGCTGAAGCAACCAAAGAATGATATGGCAAACTTATCTTTTATGTATTTATTGCAAGGAATGCAAAGATTGAGAATTAGATAAAATTTTATTTATAAATTTATAATAGAAATGTTACATTTTATATGAATTTTATTTATCATGTTTGTCAAACACAAACACTGGCTGTTTAAAATTTCTGGTGTACTGAATAAATGCAGCTTTTCCAGTTTGGAAAATCAGACAAAGGTAAACAAAAGAACAAAGATAAAATAATAATTTTCACATCTTTTATAATTATTTAATCACTCCAGAATAATTCCTTTAGACATTGTTCTCTTCACATCCTCAGAGCATGCAGCACATTTTTTCTGCTCACAGGCATAAACTCAACCATCGCTGTTCTTTTTATTCTGTATAAGGGAGATGAATTAATATTTCTTCTCTGTGGAGAGTTCTGCATCCTATGGAGAAAGCTGTCAGAATGATCAAATTCAACAGCAGTATAAAATGTATAACACAACTCACCCAAAAAACATAAAAGACAATTTTTGCCATATTCCTATTCTCTATTAATTGAAAGCTAGTTGAGAGTTTCTAATCACTCACGTTTTTCAGTCATGATTGATTTCTCACTGAAGCGGCCAAACAATGAAAATACTGCAAATCAACCTGACCCCCTGTATTTTAGACCACTGAAAAATGGAAATACAGTTTGCTTTCAGGCACTTTTCATTACTTGATTAATAGAGCTGATTCAGATTTGGGTCAGTGGTTGCTCTCTCTCAGAGGACTGTTTACTCCCCACCCTTGTACGAAGTTACGAAGCAAGGGCAAGCATCACCATTGCTGCTTGTTCCTGGTGAAGTAAATCTATTCTTTGGGCAGAATTAGGGTCTAAGCACACCTACAGCTGACCTGCTGTAGATCAACATGAGTTTTAGTCATTATGTCAATTATTTTTCAGTAATTTATATAAAATTGGCAGAGAATTTTCAAGGCCAAGTTCTGCAGCAGTGTATGTGGAAGCACACACCTACTGCATTCGATTCCTTTCTCACTCACTGCAAACCTTGCAGCTCAAATTGAGGCCAGCTCCCAATCACCTGCCATGTGAATTGTGCCAAGTGAACCCAAACTACCTTTTTGGTTCATAAAATATTCATTCAGTCCCAGCTGGGACTGTGAAATATGAATGCTTGGTTATGATGTTGGTAACATACCCTTTTCATTCTCTTACATATGTATAAGGGAAATAGTTATACACCACTCACAAGTATGGCTATATGATAAATTAGTGCTCTAAAAACCCCCAAACTTCTCCATCTCACTCTGCTGGAAGCCCATTTGACACTACAATCCTCTATCTAACCCAAATGCTGGCCATTACAAAAATGTCTCAGATTTTACCCCGCCATAAATTCCTACCCTCTCCCTTCATATCCATCTGCCCTGGGGGAAATTTAAGTTCCTTCATATTACCTTCTCCTGGCATTCAATATTCCATGTTGGACAAGTATTTATTAATGCAATGCATTTCAGAGCTAAAATGCTAATGAACAAAGAGCTTTGGAGTCTCCCAGATTGTATATCCACTAGTTTAGAGAACTGGAGAGTGCTCAGATATACAGCTTTAATCATAGAGGAGCCTAGTGCATAGGAAAGTACTTTAAGACACATTTGAGAAATCTTACCTGTATTGGTCTTGAATTTTCCCTTTGTTTGACAGACAAGGATTAATACAAATCTTTACACTTAGAAGTATTAAAATATTCACCTCCCAAAACATGGTTCACATATTCTCAAAAATAGTTGAAATAAAACTTTTCATTAGAAAATAATGTACACACCTATCTATCTGTACTAGATGTGTTTCCATATGTGTAAATTTGTGTCATGACATAGTGCTCAGGTCCATTTGCAAGGGTTGGGATGAATGTGTTGTCTTTAGAGTCCAAACAACTGAGCAAAAAATGCTCCGAATGCCTTGTGCTAAGAAGCCCTAAGTGAAAAGAACTGAGATGAGTTTGCCTTGTAGGCCCAGTGTTGTAACATGAACAAAAATGACACAATATCAGACTTTTTGCCAATCTGAGTTGGAACTATACCCATCACCTTTCAAAGAGAAAGAACCACAGTCCTCTGTGAGCTGATTAAACTTTACTATTTGGTCTTTATTGGCATCTGACTTACGCAGTTCAACATATAAGGGTTAGTGGTGATTGATGCCTCCTTCCCAGTCCTGGGGTTATGGTTGGTAGAAATCCTGCAGTGTTCATCCTCTCTTGGTTCTCTGTAAGCCAATACTGAAGTTTCAGGAAATCATTTACTTCCCAGGAACACTCTTTTCTGTGAGGCAATGTAGTAGCGTATGGAATATCTGCCAGAAAGAGAAATCTCTCTCCTGTAACCTGAACTCTGTGTTTCTGAGGGAGGAGCCCACAGACAAGGGGGTAAGACCGATTGGTAAATGAAAGCAAACAAGGAGAAAACAAGCTAAAAAATAGTAGGGTCTTTGTGAGGGCAGGAAAAGGAAAATGAGAAGGAAAAGAAGAAAGAAAAGCTACATTTGGCTGGCAGATAGGCAGTGACGAGTGTGTTCATCTCATAATTATGCAGCTAAGCAAGAGGTACATCAGTATGGATGTTGTTAGGGCTAAAAATCTTGTCTTGCATGTTCAGCTATATGCACACCACAGTTTGCATGCTCATATGGACAAGCACTTGAAGGGAAACACAATCTGCTATAATGCCTATCTGATAGACAAAATGTGCATGATTAGTTCCATATGGCTTTTCTTCCTGAAACAGTGGAGCTCCAAAATGAGGAAAGATTTCAAATAGAGGTGATGATGTATTTCAAAATCACACTTCAATAATGAGCTTATGGGGGAATATTGGCCTTCAGTGGGATTTAAATGCACATTAGTGCACTTTGCTGAATAGAGATGTCCTTAAACATCTCCTTAAAGACAAGTACATAGTAAGACATGCACATAGGAAGACATGTACATAGTAAGAAGTGATCTTGTTTTTGTGGGCTTTGAATCAACTTACAAGGGATTTGCTGCATGAAGATTCCACAGAAGATACCTGCAGTCTACATAAAATCAGTATCTGTTTTCTAATGTAACATTTTTCCTTCCTGCTGAGTTGCATTATCAAAGAGAAAAATGTTAATGCCATTCCTCTTCACAGGTCACATTTAGGAGACTGATAGAATACTTAATGGAAGGAGGTGCCTAGTCTTGTATATGCCTATTCCTACCCTTGCAGAGGAGATAGTCCTTTAGAGGACAAATCAGAAAATCCAGATGTTCCACTGCATTTTAATGTAACTCAACACTGACTTTATAACAGCCCCTGACTTCTAGTTCCAGCTTTGAAAAGTTCCTGGCTGAGTTTTTCTTTCTCCACACACCAGACAAAGGAAGTGAGGTAGGACAGTCTCCCAGTTTAGACGTCTAAATTAGCTGCCTAAATTTAAGTGCTGTTAGTAATGACTAGCCTTTGTCAGACAGAATTTTTTAGGGGAAAGATTTCTAAAGTCACTATTTATCCCAGATGCAAGAAAGAAAACAAAACTCTCTGTCCACCGTGGCTGCTTGGTTTCAGCAGCTGAGAGCACTTTAGCAGGCACCCAGCAATGGGCTGTAGGAACGGAGAGGAGCAGTTGTGGCACAGCTGTTGTCAGCACCTGCCCTGCCATGCCATCTGCAGGGGTGACTTGGTGGGGTGACAGCCACTCTCCACCGAAGACAGAAAATCAGGCTTCCAGGTGGGTGTGTTCAAAAGCCAAACTGCTGAGCACAGGAGAGTTTTAAACTAGTCAATGAGAAACACCTAGGGAACGAAACACTCATCTTTGATGTTTCCCTGGAGAAGGAGGGATTCAGTGTCTGCAGTGTCTTGCCTGCTGTCTTCCATAACACAGGGATTGCAAAATGTGCCCAGGAGGCCGATTCCCAAACCAGCATCACCCTTTCTGTCATTTGAACAAATGGCTCTGCATTACAGGAAAAGCTGCCAGTTCATGGGGCATTTTGCACAGAGGGGATTGTCACCTCTCACTGAACTCAGACTGCTCTGTCGTCAGAAGTGTGAATTTGTGAGAGCAGAAGGCAAGGGTCCCTGCAGGGGACTGGATCAGTAGCCTTGGCTGTAGGCACTTAGCCTGGGGAGGGGCACTGTGTGGTTCCTTAGGCTACTGAGAAACTTGAAACACAGCCCTTATAAAACAGAGAAAAATGCCCCAGAGTTGTGCCCCCAGAAAACACAGAGCCCACTGAGCCCTGGGTCGTGGCTGCTCTCTGCTGCTGCTGCTGCTGCTGCAGTCCTGCCTTTCTCAGTGGCCCAAAAGGAATGAGGACCATTTCCACCCCAAATATGCAGCACCTGATGTTCAGGGCATTTTTCTAATCTCAGGGAGGTGGAGGCTCAAACTTTCACAGGATTAGAAGAGCCTAGGATGCAGGTTTGGTGTTTCCCACAGCAGGGCTCTCTGTTATCAGTCAGAAGTAGGGCATCGTGTTTTGTGATAAAGTCGTCTTAACTGAGCTCCAGGATAGTCCAGACTTGTGAAACGAATTCTGAACAGCAGGTCAGGCCCCAAACAGCCTCACAAATTCAGCATAAGCCTAGCTGCTCAGCTCAGCCCAGCCAGGGCCAGTGCTGTGCCTGTCAGCACTGCAATAGGCTCTCGGGGAGATTTTCCCTGGGGATTTAGGTGCATAAAACAAGAAAGGCAGCATTTCCCTCAGCTTGTTACAGCAGCGTAGGACAAGATCTTACCTTGATTCCTTCCCTGCTGGGAGCATTGTAAGCTGTTCCTCCTCCTCTTCCTCCTCCTCCACCCCAAGGTGTTTACGAGTAGCACAGGCTGCATGTGAAGTCCTATCTGAATGCAGTTTTCAGAAAATTTTATTTCATAATACAGAAATAAATGGCTCATAACAAGGAGATGAACTGCTGTCACTTTCCCTCTCCCTCAGGCAGAGAAGAGAACTCCCTGACAGCTTTCTTGCATGCCACCAGGCACCTCCAGTCCTCGAACAGGGCTTTTCACAATGTACATTTTGGATGTAGACTCTTAAATTCTGCCTAAGCACCACTTTGCATACATAAATCTCTTTTTGGAACTGAGGATTAATCCATGTGCCTCACTTTGTCATCTGCAAAATGGAGAATTTTCTTACCTGACAAGAAAAGTGAGAGGATAAATATTTCAGAGACTATGAAGTACTCAGACAACTCAGTGCGGGTGACAAAAGTACTTTGGCTAGACAGGAAAACGCTTCTTTAAAATTCCCAGAAGAGCAGGACAGAATAGAGATGAGATCCAGCATTGTGGGAGGCAATTGCAGCACTCTGTGTGACAGATGGCATCATTCCCAGCACAGTAAAATGGATCTGTGCGTAGACTTCCGTCCCTGGTACGCTCCCTTCACTTCTGGCACGCGCTTCATCCGCACTCTGTGCCACCAAATAGTGCTGTTTAATTCTTGTTTGGGGCACCAAGTCCTGCAGGAGGGCATTTGGGATAGGAGTGGTACCGTATTCGTGCTGCTTGTTTTGATGTTACGGGACCATCTTTGCAATTCCTTCAGGGACATAGCCTCCGAGCTGCGTCCGACAGAAATGCAGGAACAGAAGATTTGGGTGGGAATGGACTTATCTGAGTAAATATTTACCACGTGCAGCTCTCTGAACACTCTCCCTCCAGGCAGGGCACCCCTTGGCTGTCAGCTCAGGCCGCAGGGAACCCGTGAGTGACGCCGGGTGGCAGCTCCGGCGCGTTCAGCTGCTGTTTGCAGGCTCGTCCCACGAGAGGGCAATACAGCAACATCCATCCCACTGCCTCCCTCGCAGGAAAGGATCGGGCTCGGCAACCAGGAATTCCGTGCTACAATATATGGGTGGTATTTATAGAAAGAGCATTTACTCTTTTAAAGTGTTGCTTATAGCAGTAAAATATAATCAGTCTGCATTAAATTTCATCTCACAGAGGCTAATATGGCCCTCTGCTGCTCGCCAATCTAGGACACCTAAACACCAAAAAAACCCCTTTTTTTCCCCATATCTTGGACACTCTATCAGACAATTAAACTGGAAGCTTAGTGCTACAACTCATCCTCAGGAGGTAGCCTATTCATCAGCTGTTTTAATAGGACTAAAAGTTTCAGTGCAATTCCGTAGGTTTGTGTGTTACTTTCATTGACCTTTATGCAATTAAATACCTTGCTTTGTAACTCACCCTTGGGTCCGTAATCTCTTTCGTTTGGCTGACAAATGTCTGTGTCACCTCCTAACCTGGTTGATCCAAATGAGCTTTTTGAAAGTGCCACTGACAGCAAATCACTGTGGTCTATAAAAGGTTTATCTTCCACTTGACTGGAAATTGCTTACCATGTGCAAAACACTGTTTATAATGCCAACCAGAAATGCTTTTTTTTCCCACAGATTTCATGTTCTGTCTTATATTCCAAAAGACTGTGCATATTTTGCAGCTGCTTATCAGATGCAGCTGAAATGTTTTCTTCTGAGTGATTCAGTTGTGGACGAGTGCTTTCTCTTTGCTTTGCATTACACACAAGTTACTGGCCAGCTGCAGGCTCTGGTAGTGATTTGCAGTGTCACCAGCCATTAGAAAGGAGAATGCAGAGTTGTTCAGCAGATCTTGACAGGTAAATGAGGGAAGAACCACATCAGCAATGTTATGATGAATGCTGTGGGAAGGAGGAAACGCATTCTTACAAGCAACTGCTTAAAATGAGTGAATAAGTAAGGTGAGATAAAGGACCTTGCTGGCTGTTGACTGCGCTGTTTGCAGCAGGGTGAGCAGCAGATGATGATGGCAGGGATGCAGGGATGCAGGCAGGCCTGGCAGCACTGGCTCCTCCAGTGTCAGCCTGCAGCCAACTGCGCCAGCGTGAGCAGCAACCGGGCTGCAGGTTCTGCCAGGCCCACGGCCACAAAAGGGTCAACATTTTCTGCATGGCATAGACATTACTGTGTGTGCTTCTCCCACATCTCTTGCTATTTAATTGCTATAAACAGTTGAGCAGCTCTGTGGAATGGAGGAATTAAGTAGCTTGATTAGTCACCGATTGTGAAATTGTGGCTGGTGCACGTGTCCCTGCACAGCCCGTGTTAGGCCCGCGCACGAGGCCGTCATTACCCGTGAGGATGAGCTGCCACCCGCCCAGGTCAGGAATGAGGATGGTGGAAAGCAGAGTCTTTTATGCCACAGGGATTGCAGCAGTTCTGGAGTGGGAAGGAGAGTGAGCCTTACAAGACTGGAAAAAACTGTACTCAGAAAATTGCCTGGATGAAGTGCTTCTGTATCGATGAGGACAGATTGGTCCCTAATGATTCTGTGCCCTGCTGTGAGAAGTGGCTGTGCTGCCATCATGAAAAATTAAAAATTAATTTACTCTCCGTTTTGTTTTGCCTTCCTTTTGGACACCACGGGTGGTCAGGGAGCACTGTTACCTCTGCAGTTCTGCCCATGACTTTTCTGCTGACCGCAGAGACACTGTACTCTCATGAAGGAGACTGACACGGTATCTTTCCCCACAAGGTGTATTTGAAAGGGTTCTTTAATGAGTCCGTAGTTTCCAAAATTACTTTGGGAAAGACACCAGGAAGCTGTGCCCAGAAAAAGGTGAGGTGAGAGCAGTGCAGCCAAGGCTGGGCACAGCTTCCCAGTGTGGAAGGCACTAAGCAGCTGCTGCTGGCTGCGCACATGGAACACGCTCAACGCTGCCAGGAGAGAGGAAATATTTCTGATGAGAATGCGAGGCAGATTAAAGTATGAGTGGAAATAGTCATGCATCAGGCTTGCCAAAGAGGCAAAAGGCATACTAGGGCCAGGCTGGGAGGCTGCCATCCTCCTGTCTGCCCTGTCACACCCCTGTGGAGGCGGCAGAAGGCAACAGACAGCACCGAAAGGAGGATCCTGCTGGTTATGGGGACCAAACCATTGCCCAGTCCAGGGCCAGGGTGCCTGGGGCTCTGCAGCCCCTGCCCAGGGCTGGCTCCAGTAAGAAAAGCCAGCAAGGAAGAGCACTGGGGGCTTCTGTCCTGGTCTGGGGGCAGACCCTGCTGTCCCAACTCTCCTTCTAGGCCCCTGGCTCAGCCACAGAGCTGCCCTATAGTTGCAGCCATGCGTGGCCATCCTCAGGTCTGCAGTGGGCCCTGGTCACCGTTCCAATCCTGGTTCTGCCCCAGGGCTGCTGCAGTGCCAGAACTGTTGGAAGACTGGCATGACTATTTATACGTTCATTTTCTTTTCATGAAAATATTGGTAATCTCCAGACTAATGTGCACCAACTTTTCAGAGTACTTCAGCACTAACAAACCACTGGATGGAAAATTTCCTTTACATCAACAAGATTTGTTTAATGGAAAAGGATGTTACCATTGGGGAAAGCAGTTTTTCCAGCCCTCAGAACCAAATGCCAGCCAGCAACAAAAAAGAGAAAAGAGGAAAAAAATGATGGAAATTCTAAAAAGTTCTGTGACTTTTTAAAAGTGATTCTTTACTTGTGTTAAATATTTGACAGCAAATTGCAATAGACTTTGAAGCAGAAACAAACTTGAGTGCACTTACAGGAAACGTTACCTGTAAGACACATGTGTAACCATGTGTAAATAGGGGTACACGATTTTTATTAAACCATCATAAAGAAAATACAGATTTAGTGTGACGTGCAGTTTGTCAACAATTCACAAATCTCTGGTTAAATTTGAGCACTGTGATGGATGTGCACATGCAGAGGCTGGATTTTGGATAATTACCACTGTTTAACTGGTGAAAAAAAGAAGAGAGGCAAAGCCTGAAGAGTTTTGTCAGCTCAGCCACATCCAAAGTGACCTCCCACCCACGCACAGTCCCATTCTCACAGCACAAGCTGCTGTGCAAAGCCACTCAAACTCGCGGGTCACAAAGCCCAAACAAACAGGATCTGTTTCTGATTTAAGAAGTAGATAAGATTAAAACAAATTCAACCCGAAACTTTAGCCCAAATGAAGAACTTTATATGGCAGGGCTGGTTTTGCCTTGTGGCAGGGGACAGAAGCCTCCTCCAGGTCTGTGCTCACAGCAGCAGCCTGTCTGGATGGTGCTATCCAAAGTTTTCCAGCTTTTAGCCTGCAGTTGAAATACACTTCTCTAAATCACCCAGCTTTCAAGATGCCTCTTCCCACTATCTGGTTAAGTAAATACATGTTCTTAGTAGCTAAACATAAGCAAAGAGGTTCATATTTTTATCTCTTATTTGATTACCACCTTTGCTACAAGATTTGCAGTGAGTATTCTACAGCATCCAGATGAATGACATGTTACAGAACTGGGGCATCAGCCACTACTGACTAATCACAGTTTCATTCATTATATTTTACATAATTTAACTGGCTGAATCAGCTTATCATTAAGGGAATTTGCAAACCATTTAAAGCTTTTGCAGTCAAGTTCATGACAATTTCCTTTTCCCACAACCAAAGCTGTTTCCCCAAGCACCTGCACAGTTATTTCCTGCTTGGGATGTTTACCCATTTCATGGGGAAGGTCAGTAATTTCAACTGAGACAGATTGGCAGAGTTAAGCTCAATGGGAGCCTGACCCCAGGTTCTGTAACCAATAGATTATATAATAGAGGTTTATTACTTTTCAGAAGAAATGACAAAACTAAACATTAACAGACAGATTGACTTTCCTGTGGGGTCACTGTTCATTAAATTTCCCACTGCTTTTACAATCTGAGCTGCTACAGTCATTTAGCTTTTAGCTCAAGTCATTAAAGCGAGAAGATTGTTTCTTTATTACCTTGTGACCATTCTTCATCTTAATGACATTTTTCAAGCTCTCATCCTAAAAGTGGCAAACACTATTAAAAAAACCCAAACCAAACACCTGTTCCTTCTGTGGCTTAAACACAAACAAACCCAGTTGCTTCCATCCTTCTCATTTAATATCTGAAAGGCACTGATTTGTGCCAGGCAGGTAACCAGGCGCCTACTGGAGAGAGCTGGGTGAGGATGCAAACCTCCTTCACGGAAGTTGGTGGTAGACTCAGGGCAAACAGCTCTGAAGGTCTCACCCCGAGAAACAGCATTTTGTGGAGGAGGCTGTAGGAAAGTGCCATGTTTTGGCAGGTAAGAAACCAGGGCTGGGAACTGGGGATGGGATAGTTGAACAGAGCAGGACAATGCCAGAGGCGTTTTCACACTGGGAGTGTGCACAGATGCCCTGAGGCATCACAGTGCTGTAGCTGGACCAGAAAGTAGTGGCTTCAACACCCCTGACATCTTTTGTCTTCTCCTTTCCTTTTCCATAAGAGACTATGCAGACTTTGGACAGATACCATTACAGAAGGTCATCCAGGTACATCAGAGAGGACTGGGAAAGAGGGCGTAGAAAACAGTAAGAAACTGTAGAGAAGCTCCCTGCAAGAGATCCCATCCATCAAAGAGTCATAGAATAAAACCACAGAATGGCTTGGAAGGGACCTCAAAGATGATTTGGTTCCAACCCCCATGCCATGGGCAGTGACACCTTTCACTAGACCAGGTTGCTCAGAGCCCCATCCAGCCTGGCCTTGAACTCTTCCAAGGATGGGGCATCCACAGCTTCTCTGGGAAACCTGTGCCAGGGCCTCGACATCCTCACAGTAAAGAATTTCTTCCTAATATCTAATCTAAACCTTTCAGTGTGAAGGTGAATAAAGACATTTTTTTATTTCTTATTAGGTAGATAAACCATAACATTTATAACTTTGCAACAAAAATAATTAAAAACAAGATTCATTACACATCTTAATCACATTCGGTATCTACAGATTTCAACAGCTACAAGGACATTGCTTTTAGGACCATTCTTTCAGGTCACAGGTTACTTAAAAACACAAGGACCACAATATCAAATGTTTGATGGGAGAACAGAATAAGAGAACCCTCTTATCTTACATCACTGATTTTCCAAGGAAAAAACCTTTTCTGCACATTCTGTGTTTACTACAATAATCTAATTCCCTCTTTTTCTGATAACACAGGGCTCATGTCTTAGATTTTACATTGTTTTGATGAAAGATTGAACAAAACTCTTTCATGTTTGCTTCTTGCTCATCGATTGTGACCTTTTGTTTCCTATCACCGACTGATGGTGGAGCAATGCAACCTGACTGCTTTCATGCCTGCCCACTCCAAAGATGGAAAGATGATAAAAGCAACAGATGAGCTAGGAGGAGGCAAATATCTGCTGAATCAGTGTTCTATGACTTAAAGGTGTTTTTCTGAGCCCTTAACCCAGCAGACTATAACAGCTAAGGATGCCTAAACCAAGAAACACCTGGGGGAACTTTGCAGCTGAGCAACAGTGGGGGAAGGAGGCCGTGCAACATCTTAGGCTGTTCCTAACATTACAAGCTCCAATTATTTTTTCTTTCCTAAATCCAGATTTATTGTTTGAGGCCATCACTACAACGTTCTTTGTTTTTCCATTACGAAACAGATGGCATAAATGTGCCCTGCAATTTTATTGCTACGTTACAATTTCACCGTGTCACGCTCAAACCAATGGGTTCGTTCGGTCCCCAATAAAACCTCCATTCTGCTGTGCTGTCAACGGATGCACTGAATAAAATGGCAGCTGAAAAAGTTTCAAGTTGGCAAATCAATATTGCATTATTTGTCTCATACAGGTTTATTAGCAACAGAAACAAAGCTCAACAAGAGATAAAAGCTTGAAATGGTTACTCGGAAAAATGTAATGAGAACGGACTTGTGCACAACCACTGCATTTTTAATCTCATTTTTTAGTACATCTTTTTCAACATGATGAGATTAGACAAAATTGCTCAATTCTATTCTCTGTAAGGTTGGTCAAACTATTGGCTGAAAGAATCTTTCTCAATGTTATACACAAGTGAAAGAAAACTTCTGTTATAAATTTACCTTGGCACAGGCGAGAATAAAAAAGAGAGCCTAATCTGTGAAGAGGTGTTCTCAAGAGTGTTCGGTTCAAGAGGAACATGACTAAAGGGAAAAAACCTGAAATACAGCAGGATTTAACTCTTTACAGTCCTTTACAGCCAGAGGCAGCTACAGGAACTTGATATTCTCGCCTCGGAGGGATTCTCATACCCAGGGAGAGTGGAGTTGATACATGAATACAGAAACATTCGTAGAAATCCACTCCCTTGATTTCTTAAGGTGAATACAGCAGACCAAACTCAATTGTTACTGACAGAGGCTTAAAAGGGAAATGACAAGAAAAATATTGCAAATCTCTTGGCTCTAGGGGACACTTTATCTGCCTGCCCTGTAGAGACAACCTTATTCACACCACCAAGGGAGCAGAGAGGGGACTTAGAAAGATCCTAAGGAATGAAAACACCCATCAGGTGAGATGGTCACTGCAAGGTTGCTGGGATAACCCCAGCATTCCTGCACACCTCCCTCCACACCAAGCAGCCTCTGATTAACCCTCTCTGGAAGTTGACTTTTTCACACAGATTCCACCAGTGCCTGCACTGGCTGATCCAGTTTAGCAGACCTGTATCTCTGGTTGCTCTGGAGGGTGGCTGGTTCTGTGTGACTGGTTCAATATCCCCATTTTGATCTCCCTGCTGTGGATTTGCTGTGTATCTTGATACCAACCACAGCACGAAGGCAGGCCAAGCAAAACAGAGAAGCACGTGTTAACTGGATCCAAATGTAGACCATACACCTATAAATGTATCAGAGACACGTGTACATGAACAAAACCTAGGGTTTTGGAGGACTTTTAAACAACTACTACAAAAGTAATTACTTCAATTGAACTGGCTTCTTCCTTTTCTTCCTTTTCCTTTTCTCTTTTTTTTTTTTTTTTTGTTTTTCTTAGGAAAAAGACTAGACTATCATTTAATTGCACCACTTTCTTTAGATTTGGCATTAAAAGAGACCTTTTAACATTTCTGAGTGCCCTTCAAATAATTAGATTTGCAAAACTCACCCTGTAGCATTCTATTAAAATTAATTCTCTCACCTGCCAGCAGTTTAAATAACAAAGTGAAGAACACAATTTTTATCAGCCACTGGACAGTGATGGGAGGAACATTCCCAAGATACCTTCACAGAATTACTTTAAACTGCCTTCAAAGCCATGTAAAAAACATGCAGCTTTTAGAACTTGCTCCAAAGAAATTAAAATTAAGGCCACGCAAGTAAGAGAGACAGGGGCAGGACCTGGAAAGCTTCTGACGCTCACCCGGCCTCCTTTGCAGCACAAATCCAGCTAAGGCGCTGCTGGGATATGGCACATGGAGAGAAGGGATGTCCCCAGTGAGAGCTCCATGGCAGCTTAGGGGTTTGTAAAGCAGAACAGCCACCTCAGGCCACGGGGAGCCGGCGCAGCTATCACAGCCCTGCGGTGTCTCACGTGCAGCGAGCAGTTCTTCCCACAGTAGCTTTGGTCACATGGAGCATGTTGCCACAGGCTGGTCCTGAAGTTAAAAGGGCTGTAAACAGGGACAGTGCCTGCTCCTCAGAGGCATTAATTACTGCGTGGTCTAATGCAGCTGGCAGCCAGCAGCGCGGCTGCCATCACAGGGCACACACCACAGCAGCCTGCGCTCCACCGCCGCATCTCCGTCAGTGCTGGACACCTCCTGCAGTGGGGAAGGGCAGCATCTCTGCCATCTCTCATCCAGCCATGCCTCCATCACATCTGAGTGCTAACCAGCCTCAGACAGCAGCTGTGCTGGGGGGACACAGTGTCCTCCCGGCATGAGGAGGCTCTGGGAAAGCAGAGGGAAGTGCCATGAGGAGGTGGGGGACTGCAGGGGAGCCTCTTGAAGAATCCCACCTGTGACATCTCGTGGAAGAGGAGCATTTGTTCTCTACTAACAAAAGCCATCTCTTTAAAAGAAAGATTTATTGAAATTATGTTGACTATGAGCAAGGCACTCATTTGTCATCATCACCAGCACAGAGGTGGTGATGGTCCTCTGTGATGAAAAGTCCACAGGCTGTACCTGGCTCTGAAATCCTGTGTCAGACAACAAAATGAACTCCACGGGTCTCCATCCTTTGCAAGCCCTGGCACACAAGAGCAGCTGGGAAAGGGCAGGCCAAGGGAAGTGAATGCTTTGGGGATGTGGGCTAGCACTACTCAGCGCCTGGGAGGGCATTTTGCACATCCCAAAACAGGACTCTGGGAAAAGGCCTTACACCTTTGGTGCCACTTTGGAGAACCCTTTTCAACATAAAATGGGCACAAAATGTGGTGCAGGGAGTACTGTGAACTGAGATGGCTTAGTCAGCCTCATCAAGATAAACACAGCAATCTGGAAATCTCTGGACAAGTGAGCAACGTGGGATGATCTTTTTTCAGTCATGTTGCTAGGAGACATCACTGTAGTCAATCATAAAACCATCAACTGCTGCTACTCAGGAATTTTTATAATAAACACTTCTATACTGAAGAGTAATTCAGTGAAGCTAAAACTGCTGATGGGACCATGCCAGTTTTGACAAAAGCAAGCAACAAAACCTATACTGCTAGAGACTTCTCAAGTTCCAGATGAAATTTGTGATCCATAAAGTGTAATACCAAGGTTGGTGTCACCAGCATACAGAAAAATCAAGAGTGCAGCTCAAACCCACATCCTATAGTATCCTTTAACAGAAATACACTGGTCTGCTTTCCAACAATCTGTAAGAAGTCAGTAAGTAAATTAACTCTATGTTAAGTAGTTTAAATTCACTATACCCAGAGATCTGCATATACTATAGAGAATTTCAAAGGATTTTGAAGCTTGAGAAAGATAAAGACTGCAAGCTTAGTCTAATGTTCAGAGCTGTCTAATGCCCTGCAATGGAGGAAACAAGTTCAAATCCTTGCTCCAGGGCTGTGGGTGAAGGTCAGGGTGAGAGCCAGCCTTCCTCAGGGACTGGGGCTTTGCTGAAAGCTTGGCACTGGGATGAGGATTTTCTGAACAATTTTGGGTTATCAGTGCTGGGTTATGCAGAACAGTAAATGCTGAAATTTGAAAGCAACGTGCAGAACAGAACCCTCCTTTTTTAAACATTCCTGCCAGCGGAAGAGATGGTAGTGTCTTCATGGAGCCAAGCTGCCTGTGTGGAAAGGCTGGAAGGTAATGAGGGTGGAAGCAAAATTAGGCAAGAAAAGGGAAACTAAGCTACAAATAACACTTCGTAAGGCTAAAAAAATGACTGCAGAGAAAATAATATTAGAAATTATTTTCAAAGCTCCATTTCTTCTAGAGAATCTGCACAATAAAAATATGAACTGTTATGCACTTTGCTAAAGGAGCATGTGAAAGGTTTTAGGGGGAGCAGAAAAAGGAGGTATCATTATCCAGCACTTTTATTAAACAAAATGCAAAGCCCAGCAAGCTAAGAGAAAAAAACCTCAACCCACCCAGAAACAAAAAAATGAAAAAAAAAAAGAAACATGTAGCTCTTCATGATTTCATGTAGATTTTGCCTTCACCCATCTGTAAGGAGAAACTTATGGTTAGAATACAACTATGAGCAGAAAAGCAAACATGACAAAAGCAAACGGAAAAAAAAATTCTAATAGTAAATGGAAAGAAATTACTGGTGCTAAGAGAGTTTAGGGGTACTAGCTGGGGAAAATGTTTGAGCTGGTCACACCGCCCTTACTTTTCTTTGACAGTACTATTTTTCACAGAAAGTCCTGGCGAGAAATGCTGCCTGCAGTGGTTTTAATCTTGGAAACAACCCACATGAGGCGGCTGCATTCAGACTGGTAGTGAAAAGGCCACAGGTGATAACAGACTGTGCCTCACCGTGTGTCACAGCAGGCTGACACCTGCCTCTGATCCAAATGCTGCGTTCATCCCCTCGGCTCTTTGTCCAGCACTGAAATACTACCCAGCCTGGGTGTGAGCAGACCAGCAAGGTCAGGGGCAGGGGAGGAAAGCAGAGGAGCCTGGGCCCCAGAGCCACCTAGGTACAGATGTGGGTACAGATTATTCCTTATGCAGAGATTTCATTGCTGGCAGTATCAAAATGAATTTTTTTAATACTTGTTTCCTTCTTGTTTTAAGTTCCTCAGCTAACCCCAGGGGCCACACAGTTATGTACAATGCTTCCAAGTGGAGAAGGAAACAGCAGGGCACACTGAAAATTGTCGTTTTGATTCTTAGGCTTTGACTCTAAAGGGGAAAACAGCACAGCAGTCAGTGTGTCTTTATTGCAGGATACACACAGACAGAACAGGCAAAGAGGACACACGTCTAATATTATTACAGCAAACACTGTTGCAGAGATCAAAATGGTAAGCAAGTTCTGTACAATATTTGTGCTGGAAATATCTATATCTATCTATCTATAGATAGACAGATATGGCCAAGAGAGCATAAGCAAGACCTTTCTTGCACTGACTCGTTACTTAGCATTCAATAACTCACTGCCAAATGAAAAATACAATTACCGAGATACCCCCACAGAAGAAAAGTGTACTTCAACTTTCTGGCAAAACTCAAAGTTCAATTACCCTGCAGCAAATCAATCAAATGAGTGTGCAGCAAGCAATGAAATAGTACAGATGTCACCTCGGTGCTTTCAGCTGAACATAGTTTTCCTTCTTTTTAAAAATCAGCAAGTGGCACTAGCAGGCATTTACAAAGCTCACATTATGCAGAAATAAAAAGAAATCTATCAGTGTGATTTAGAGCAGCACAGCACAGTGCTCTGGGCACGAGAAACAATAAATAATGAACATTCATCACTGGTAACCTGCGCAATGATCTGATTTTTATAGACACTGAGATTCATGACACCAGTTTAGCAGCGTATCCCCCACGATTCCATAGCTGGAGGACAGGCCTGCAGGGGCAGTCGTGCGCTGAACCATGTGCACACATGTCAGCCCATGCTGATGGATGTGAGGCCAGGACACAAATGTGTGTGTGCACAGCAAGCCCCCCTTAACCCAGGGCAGAGCAGCCTGTGTGGATGGTGCTGACCTGGGATACACAAATAAAAGCTTCCCAAGGGGAGCACGGGGGCACAGTGTGCACTGACAGCTTGGAAAGTCACTGCTCTTTGCTGCTTCAATACCTTTCTTTGCCCTTCTGTTATGAGCAGCACAAAACTGCACCTGAGTTCATAGCTCTGAGATACAAACCCTGCTCTGGGCTTCACCAGCCTCTCCCACAGGCCCTGCACTGGTGAACAATCCCAGGGACACTTTATCCTGACTACCAGAGTGGGAAGGGATGACACACACTTTGTGCTGCCTGGAATGGAGACCTTCGGTTTCCAGCAGGGATCATTACACAAGGTTGGTTTTGTTCTCTGTTAATTCATCATTCCTAGAGCTGACACGAAATTTTGTAATCACTTTCATGTGGCTGAAGTGAACTTTGAAATTAAGTCCTCCAACTTCAGCATTTTTTGCTACGGTTTCCTTTCCTTTGGCCTGGGACCTATTTAGCTGTGGCCACAAGAAATCACAGAATCTTCCAAGTTGGAAGGGACCCAGAAGGATCATCAAGTCCAACTCTTAAGTGAACGGTCCATGCAGGGATTGAACCCACAACCTTGGTGTTATCAACAGCAGACTCTAAGCAAATGAGCTCATGCCTGCGTTAAATGCTTTTTTTCAGAACTGGAAACTGTACAAATTCACAACTCTGATTAAAATTGAGCCTGAATTTTGAAACAATAGACTTGCCTACCTGCAAACAAAACTATATTTGTTTTTTATATAATCAAAAGAATTGATTCATGAAACTGATTAAGCCCATAGAACAATGGAAATTAAAAGACCAGAAATGCACAAAATAAATACTGTAGTTGTGTAAAATTGATATTTTGAAACATTAGAGGCATCTCAAAAATTTTTATTTAGCATATTGAAAAAAAGTTACAAAAAATTTTCTATAAACATAGGCAAAAATGTTTAAATAGGATAATTTAATGTAAACCAAACCCCTTTAAAATACACAATACTGTAATCAGAGGTTATTTACATCCAGTGAAGAGAGAACAACCTTCACTAATGTTAATATCATCTAATCATTAATTTCCATAATTCTTAAAACAGTGCCACCTTTAAGTTAGTTTTAGTAGCTAAATCATTTCAGTCCTAATACAAGATGAAATTCAATGTTACATTCAGAAGTGGGAAAGGCAGTATCCTGACTCTTCATGTCATCAGTCAAGACAGCACTGCATTCAGAGTTGCAAAACCTTAGAGAGGTACAACTATAAATTTATATTTATTGCATGACAATGCAATTACAAGATAGGTAAAACAACAAGAAAAAAAAAGCTGTATAAAACCCCAGTACAAATAAAATTTTATTTTTCAATCAGGTTAGAAAAGCCAACCACAAGACTAAGCTATTTTCCCACATTTCACAAAACAGAACAAAACAATTTGTAATTTGACACTATTCCAACATGGAGAAAACCGTTCATGTCTCAGAGGAAATGCATTTGCACCACTGTCCCACACAGGTTTCGTTTAAATATTAGATTTATTCACCAAGACATAAATTTATAGTTCACAATGTCTTTCATACTCATGTACTCATGGAAAAGGCATTGTCTAATTAATTCAACTCATAGATCACTTTAAGTTTTTGGTTGTGACTTTTTTTGGAATGGCAAGCATCAATTTTGGATTGCACATAAAAGTATCTACTGGACACAGTAACAGGAGAAAGTAACATATTCAACTTCGGAGCCAGAAACAAACCCTTCAAAAGTGGTAGTGGAATACAGAGCAAAGAAAAAACAGAAAAAAGGGAAAAGCCACTAAACTACTAAAGCAGACTGCCCATGTTCGGGGGATGATGACGGCTGCTGAACAACCTAATGTGACATGGGTGGTCTCCACGCATTTCCTGCAGGAAAACCCTATATCCTGACAAGGAAGTTACTGCTGAAATTACTATCTGTGCTGGCAGGCACAGGAGATGCCAATATGGCACAGACACTGAAGCACCAGCTCCTTCTGAGGTGGTTCCTGCACGCTGGGATGAGGCACTTTGTTCTGGTGAATCTGCCCAAAGCAGTGTATTTATTGACTCTTGCTCAGTATGAAAGGAGCTTTAACTTCCACGGGTGGCAATTCAGGATTCACAAGAGCTACAACCACTTCAAAAGAAAAGGTCTGACAGTCCACAAGCAAGACCCAGGCAATGTTTACTAAAAGTGTCCAAAACATACTGTACTTACCTGCCTATCTTAATGTATCTACTATATATAATGAATATAAATAAGAGTTACAGTTTTGACAGTGGAGTCAGGAGTTTGGCCAGGAGTTCATCTCTAATACAACTCGCCTTAGCAGCTGAAGAGCCCCAGCAGGCAACAAAGGCAACCTACTCTTTGCCAAAAATGAGAACTCTTGACTCCACTTTTCAATGCATTAGATCATATTCCTATCAAAGTGTGCATTTACACACCCATCTATAACCATCCATTTCCTTCCAGTCTCCTTCCATGAAAATCCTTTGGGAAAAGGTGGGCCGAGCCCCCATGAGAGGGACATTAAGAGCAACTTCAAACAGATGGCATGGGCATTTCATTTGGGGTGCTTGAAACAAGATAGTTTGGGTTTCTGTTGTAAGAAAGCCAAAATAACATAATTTAGTCCTTCAGGGCTCAATACATTTCATTTGGTGCTAATTGATTAGTAGACCACAGAACAGTACTAAGCTAATGCCACGCTACCTTGGTGTGGGAAGAAAGAAAACTGAAACTTA
Organism: Mohoua ochrocephala; assembly: GCA_013398855.1. Taxonomy (NCBI): domain Eukaryota; kingdom Metazoa; phylum Chordata; class Aves; order Passeriformes; family Acanthizidae; genus Mohoua; species Mohoua ochrocephala. The sequence goes on from VZTA01025650.1 coordinate 130,053, forward strand.
ATACTCAGAAATTAAACCGAGCAATCAACTTTTAAATCAACCTGTGAAAAAAGAATCACCACACTAGAATTTGTACCACCTAAGCCAGGTGGATGAAATTCTGTCCAAGCTTGTATATAACTCGCATTCATCTCTTCAGCCTCAAAAGGTCACTCCACACTAATGCTTGGGGTTATGCCTGCATATTCTTAGAATTCCTTGTTGGAATGGATAAGCAATAAATGTTGTCGAAAAAAGATATCTATATTCTCTGCAAAGAATTTCCACAGGCACCAGTACAAGGTGCACACAAGGTACATGTCAGTAGGCAAGAGAGTATCAGAACTTGAGGAAGGGGTTTATAGCAGGGAAAACCTGCTATAAAGGTTTTCATAGTTGGGGAAAAAAGGAAGTCACAGACACTGAATTTCTTTCCTTTTTCCCCTTTTAAAAAGGAAAGTAATGCCTTTGGGAGTATGTGCTTATATAGTACATCCTGGTCCCAGCGAAAATCACAGTAGGAAGTCTATGGTCAGGATTTTATCCACTCTTGAGTCCTTCAGTATTACTGTTGCATGAACTTTCAAGTTCTGAAGTTAACACATGCACACTTCTCACCTCTAGAATACAAAACTAAAACCAGATAGGAAAACAGGAAAGGCAGAGCACAGACTTACACCATTAAATTCACCAAGTAGTGTCTTGAATTGTCAGCTTCTAAGCATTTACAGAATTTTGAGCTGTAATAGCATAAGCTTTAGAATACACCTCTCCTGCTAGGACTATGGAATTATTGCTCTTACACCAGCATTCTCTACACGAGATCCTGGTTTGAACACAAAGGCTCTCAGCTTCCCGAGGGCCGGGAGAGGGTGCAGCACGTAACAAAAATCCAAGTGAGAAAAAAGAACCAACCAGACAAGAGGCAATACTGCAAAATCAGTCCCCTCTAGTGTAAATAACTATTAAAATGTTGCTTGAGGATTCCCTATTGCAGGGAATTCTGACAGTCTGCAGTAAGAAAGGGGAGGAGGATCCCACAAATCTTGTGGGGAATGTGGACAGTGTTTGGAATAAAACAAGTGATGTCCTTCAAAACAGAGGTACTTTAGAGAAGTATGACAGAGCACCACATCCGTATCTGCACTACACTCTCAACACAGATTCCTTATCTTTTAAGACATTCTACAGGGGAAAATAAATCCCAAACCCAAAGAACGAGTGAACCTAAAAAAGGTGAAATTCATCATATACAAGTCCGTTAAATTACAGAAATGCATAATAAGCCAAGATAAAGTGCTACAAAATGATTACTGATTTTTAAAAGGTCCATGGCATTCTTCTTGATTTACTTAGTACTGGTGACAATGGGAGTTAGTGCAATGGCACTGGCTGAACTGGAATTCACAATGTCTTCGTATTGTGGGGGTGGATCTAAATGTTGTTCAGTTTCGCTTCTTCTCACACTGATTTCCCCAGTGGCTTCCTCATAGGAAGGAGGAGGATCACAGTTTGAGAGCCTTGTGGATATTGAGTCTGACCGTGCATCCGAAAAGCTCAGACCTCCTGGAGAGAGCCCACTGACTTCATACATTTCCTCCTGTGGGGAATGAACAATGCTGAGAGGCGGCGGGAGGGGCCCTCTGCCATCAGCACCATCGCCCAGCGCTCCGTGGGCTCCCCTGTGCACGTACACCGACTGCCTACGCATTTTCTTTTTAAACAGGCATCTCCAGATGACAAAAATGACAATGAGGATAACAAAAAGGCCAATGATTAATGGAAATGCAAGGTAAAATGAATACCAGCTATGTCCTGTGTTACTTTCTCCCTGGAGTCCGTTTTTGTAGACTTTCCAGAACTCCTTCTAGAAGAGCAAGACACAACATGTCAGAAACTATAACACAGTTAATAAAAAACAAGCAATGTAAGCAAGTTGTTTTAAAGAATGAGGAAAAACAAAAAGGCATTTCAAATATTGATGATTAAAATAAGAACTGGCATGGATAAGCACACACAAACTTTCAACTTTTCTTCTCATGTGATTAGCGATACAAAAGGGATTTGGTTTTTTAAACAAACTCCTCACTACTTTCAAGATTCTTGTGTCTGCACTCAATGTTTACAAACATGCAGCACAGACAGGACTAAGCAATAATACACAAAGAAAAGGAAAAAACCCAACCACAAAACAAACTAGGAAAAAAATATCTCAAAAGCTCCTGCCTAATCAGCATGCACGTCAGCTATCTGGTGAATCAGAATCTGTCAGCACCACTCAAGGTACAAGTTTAGGGTTTGTTTGTTTGAAAATTGCAATAGCACACTAGTACAATTTCACAGGGAAACACTGGCTCAGAATGACAGACCATTTTGGCAAAGCACAACTATGCTGCACTGTCTTATCATAATTTAGACATGCCCCACCCTCTGGCTCATACATTAATTCCTGTCAGGTTATTTTGAGTTGATCCAGATCATCTGTTTACAGTTAAAAATAGCTCCATAACTATGAGGCTATTACACAGGTTATTATATTCTAGAAACCTTGACAACATAGCTACAGATAAATGGAACATGAAGTGAAAATATGAACAAGTGAAAACGAAGATGAAGGGGGACACCGATACTTGAAAGTACTCTTTGCTGTATTAATATGCCCAAGTAGGAGCACAAAGATCAGGTTACCATCCAATTTCTTCTGCAGTGAATGCTATGAAGGAACAGTACAAAAGAAAAGCATACCCTGCCTCAAAAGAGTAGCCATCCTCACCTGTAATGTCTCTCCTAATATGAAACACTTCCACTGTGTTTTATAGTCATAATTTAGTATATTGTAATATAATTTTAAAAAACCCCAAACCAAAAAACTGTAATTAATGACACCCCCTGGTCCATGCCAGAAACTCTGAACTCTTTAGTCTTCTTTAAAAATGCACAGACTTGACCCCATCCTGCTCCTGCCAGCATCACATTAATTTTAAATGACAGCACATATTTCATGCAACTGTTTATAAAACTGTCATCAGGTAGAACCGAAATTGTCATTGCTCAGTTGTTACTACATTATGTATTCAGGTTGCAGACTGACTTTGTGCACAGACAAATCAGATTCATCAGTTTTTTTAGTCCAGGCCTGCTGCCACATGATGAGCATTAAAAGAAAAGGCCACCAAACTGACCCCAGAGGCAGCCTGAGTCCAGAAGCAGCACGATCCCTCTAGCATGGAGGTCAAGCTTTCCCTGTGCAAAGGCAGGACACCGTGGGCAAAACACACACAAAGCTTCTGGGTCAGAATTTACTCAGGTTAAGAGCAATGCCATGTGCATGAAACAATTGACTATCCTGTAAATTTTCTTTTCCAAAGATAAATTCAGTTTTTCTTATGCCTATGGGCAAGGTCCAAAACCAAAACAATTTTGACTCCTACACCAATCCAGGATCAGACATTTTCCCTAAATTTTAAGGCTTGACACCACAAGCAGGTTGACACAATGCCCCTCTTTGACGTGAAACCAGGTCCAAATCATCTAAGCTGTGTCAGATAACATCGGCTTCAAACAAAGCAAGAAAGTCCGGGAAGATGGACTCTAAATACTTCTCTACAAAGGCCCTTCTTGATGTGTGTTCCACGGTGAACCCCAATCCAAATGTTCTGAGCTTAGAAAAATGTATTTTGGGGGGAACTAACATTGGAAAATGCCATTAGCTGCACAACTGAGGGCTTTTGGGATGTCTGCATGATAAAACCTGTCAGAACCAAACAGCTCACCCTCACCCCACCAGACTACCAGGCAATTAAGAATACCTATTATTTTTGCATCTGGTTAGAATACAGCTAAAGATTACCAGACTACTTAGTGGAATAAATAATATATTATTAACTAAAAAAAAGCAGGAAAGGATTAATTAGGATTATGAAATGCTACTGTATGTACTGGGACCAAACTTCCCACATCACTGTTCTGTGGCCTCAATGGCAGCAAAGAAATAAAATGGTACAATGTTAGTTTTTAAGGCCAAAGTTGCAAATATTTACTGAAAGTCATTAAATATACTGTGCAAGTATATATCATTTTAAAGACTCTCTGGAGGAGAAAGGTAGTTTTGATGAAAAAGAAGAAATCACACTTCTCCCCTAAGAATCCATTTTGTGTTGCAGACTGCGGAGGAAATGCACCTTCTGCAACAGAAGGGCAGTAAGTAGTGACTGGTATTTTAATATTGTTTCCATGTTACTTCTAGGTCAGATCTATCTGCCGTGGAAAATGTCTCTGTATCCTCTTCAGAAAGCTGAAACAGCACCTCTCCTTGGCACTCTGCAACTCGGCGAAGCAGCAGAAAAGCTGTTCTGGTCTCCCAGAGTGGCAGGCACTTAGTGCAGAACAGGGTGTGTTGCTTTTGGGATGTTTGACTTGGTGATGTGACTGGACAGATGCATAAAGAGCTTAAAGTAGGAGTTTAAACTGCCTTAAGGATGAAAGCACTTTAATGTCCTCTTTCATTTACATGCAAGGCAAAGAAAATTCAAGACAGTTTAGACACTCCCCAGTCAAAAATTACTTTAGGTCTAACTTACAGAGACAGAGGAATAAAGTTCTGCACATAGGTGAAAAACAATAAGAAAGAAACACTTGCTTATTCATTTAAAAAAAATAAATTTTTAAATGTTCTTCTTCAGGGGAAAAGAAAAAAAACCAACCAACCAAAAAAACAAGCCCACAAAACCCCACCAAACATAATCTTGTTAGCATACTCGCTCCCAGGTTTCCAGCTTGCATTTTTGCAAGTCAGATCTCCAAGAGAAGCACAAAGACTTTTAGTTCCAGACTGCCACAGGAACTGCAAGAAACTCATCCTTCAGGTTTGAGTTGCACAGCTGCCAAGCTCTCCCTCTGCTCTGCCACCCCACAGCTGCACTGCAGAGTAAAGTGATGGTGCAGGAGGAGTACAAGGCATCTGGTCAGAGTCAAATCCTGCCCAACGAACCCATAGAAAACTTTGATGAATTTGCACAGTGTGAGGATTAGTACAAACTGCTGTGAAAAAGACCAAGAGGGGGAAGACTGAAAACTTACAAAGCAGTTGTAAAATTCAAACAGAAAGTTAAAGAAGCAGCTGGAATTTAGAAGCTGGAAAACGCACAGCACAAACATTCCTCCCACTATTGCTGGTCTCAAACTAACAACAGAAAGGACTTTCTGCTTGACAAAATTACTAACTTGTGATTAATGAAAAGGACATTTCAGTCATCATTTATCCCTGAGTGCTGTACAACTGGGAATACCAGGTGTAAAAGCCTTATAAGGCTGAAAAATTAGTTAAGCGGGCCACAGAATCAGATAACTGCAATGGAAAAGACTTAGAAAACATCCAACGTATATTCCTGCCAAGAACTACTTTTCTGAATGTACCTTAGTGCTTTGGCAAATACAGTTTGAAATAATAGAAAGAAATTCTCAAAGGCCTGAATCCCGAAGACAATTACAGCAAAATTTGCCAGAATTTTGTTTCCCTCTTATTTGTATTCCTTCTCAGAACAGAGTCAGTATCAGTCAACTGGATCTGAATGCTGAATCAAATAAGGGATCCGCAAGGAAGTCGGGAGACTCACACCCTCCTGAGAATTTCAGCAGAGGCCTTTACTACATTTGGCAGCATTGTCAGCCTCAAATGATCCTTTGTCCATTGTCTGACTTGTTTTAAAGCTGGACTGATAATAAGCCAGTCAGAAGGCTGCCTGGTCCTCACCAGGCAGAGGGTGAGAACAGAGCAGTAAGGGGAAGTGAGTGCACCTGCTACACTCTTTCCTTCTGGTCTGCCCCCAGTTTCAGGTGGCAGGAAAAGATTCACCTCTTCTCTTCTGAATATTTATCCAGCATCCATAATTACACAGACTGACACTGGCAGCCTTACTCGATCACATCATTTTAGATATGGTGCTGCCGAGTTTTGAGTTGCTTACTAAGCTTTTTAGTAGTAGTTTGTTTGTTTTCCTTGAATAAAGCAGCACAGAGGACTTTGCAATTTTTACAATACTTAAAATTCACAGGAAATTTGCAACAGGAACGAAAATCTGTGACTTCCAGCTTTTAAAATCTTCATGCAGTTTAATTTTTAAAAAGCGAGTTAATGGAAATGAAATTAATACCAGTGCTACAACCACACTCAGATACTTCGCACAGTAACCTTTGAATAAATCTTTGAGCTTCCCAACAACCTCTGACACCTGACCAGTGACCACATGCAGTGCTGCCTGCAGGCTACAGGCACCACCAATAAACAGCTTTACAAGATCACACCTAGGGCTCACCTTATCTGCCAACTTCTCTCTGACCATAATCCTTAGAGACTGCTGAAAGAGTTCAAGCGTAAGCAGGCAGTGATACTCTCCCAGATTTCACGTATTTGTACCTCAAGAACTTCCATTAGCCAAAGCTGATTCCTGTTAATCAATGCTTCCAGACTGATTTATCTTCCCTTCAGTTATATCGCTGTTCTCTGAACCCATACAAGCTTTTAGGATCTGAGACGTCCTGTGGCAAGGCAGTCCACAGCTCTATTAGCTGTGGTGAGGAGAGACTTCTATTTGCTTTGAACCTGCACTTTTCCAGTCTCCTTTGAGGCCCTCTTAGCTCTGCTATCAGAAGGATGGCAAGTGACTGACCTCAGCTCAGCCTTCATCTCACAGACATCATCACATTTTCCCTGATTCAATCATTTTATGATCTATTGTTGTTACACAGTCTTTTCATCAACTGTCAAACTTCTCTGGTGTGTGTCTCCCTCCTCACTCACTAATTTGCTTTTAAAGAGAGGGAGATGAGAGTTGTACACAGTCAAGATGTGGGTAAGTTTATTTTGATCCCTGTTCCTTTACTTCAGATTCTTATAACTCAGGGTTTTTTTATCTGGTTTTGGTTTTGTCTGACTGCTCAGCATTAAACTGAAGTCTTCATAGATTGAAATTCTGATCTTGTTCCCGAATTCAGTTCAGAGCCCATCATATATTATAATGAACGCTCCCAATTCCCCCACATGCATTACATTTGTCAGCACAGAATTTCATACTCTATTTTACCCACAAAGTCCTGCAAATTCTTCCCTATTGGCTCTAGTCTAACATAATAGTTTTATCTTTATAATTAACTATATATTTTTAAATAATAATTCTGAATCTGTCGAAATCCCCGAGCCTGTCTTGGAAATATTGAATGGCATGTATGCACACTTGACATACACAATGCTAATTAAAAACTCATGCACCAAAAATAACTTGAGGGAACTGCTTGATATTCTTTTAATGTTACAAATCTGCATGTTGCAAACCTGCCCAGAAGACTGAAAAAAAACAAAGAAGCAAGAGGACAAGATAAAAAATACAAAGAGCGAGATTAGAAGAAAGTTACCATGAGATAAATAAGCTACAGCCCCTATCTGACTTCCAGTCTATCTGTACTATGAAAGCTTTGATCCTGTGTTTCTCTGAATATACTGTATCATGTTCCCAGTCTACTGCATCCATTCCCTTCCTCTGGGACACAGATGTTAAGTATTACTAAGTGGCTGTGTGGATGGATACTGCTGGGGGACAAGGCACTAAATAAAGCCCAAGTAAATGAGCCTGGCCCGTTAGCAACTCCCCACAGCAGAACACAGCAGCCAGGGAAAAAGGACACAGTAGTGGAAATGGATAAAAGGTCAGGACCTTATTGGAAGCTCCTTCACCACTTGTGGAGGAAAAGAAATGTAATTATTTCTATTTTACTACTTTCCAAATACCTCTGCAAGGGAAATGCTAATTACCATAACATAATATGTTCCTAAATGGGAAAAAGAAGCTGAAATGAGAGACAACATGTTTAGGTTATGTTTTCTCTAGTGACTGGAACAAAAAGCAAAAGTGATATTGTGTTAGAATTTCATACAACTTGTCTCATTGTATACATTATTCTTAACTACACAATGAGCTATCATTAGGAATAGTCACACCAAGTCAAGTTTGGGAGGTAAAAAACATGTGTGTGCAGGCACTTCACAACTTCAGAAAGAAGCAGCTTTGAAGAGACAGCACATGTCCTACAATTTAATTTTAATAAATCGGAAAATTCTCGTGCCAGCCTTATCCATCTCCCCAGGTATGACCCCCAACAAAAAGATGCCAAGAACTTAAAATGTCCAGTATGCCTTTATACACTGTTATTTTTTGATGTAGAGCTCAGCCACTGAAGAGTGGAATGTGTCACCTGTGTAAATATTGGAAGAAATCTGCAACGCTCCCTGTGGCACTTTGGCCACTAAATCACTGGCCTTGCCAGTACAATTTCCCTGTGCAAAAACCAAATCTAATGCAATGCTGGAAAATACACAAGCACTCAGCACACTTAAAAGTTTAGGGTCAATACACTCCACCCATCTTTACATACACAGCAAAACGTACCGTTTTTTCCTCATTTTCAAATGCTTCTCTTGCTTCTTCATAGCTACAGACTTCTTCTCTGCATTCATGTTCTATGTCACCTTGCTTTATTTCTTCCAGAAACGTGTTGGCTCTTGGGTATCTTTTTAACACAGAGTTGGCTTTGTCCTCTGTTAAGAACACTGAATAAGAAGAGAGACAACAAAGGTCACTTCTAAAATAGACAGCCAAAACCTCATGCTAAAGTTGCTCAAAGAAAATATGCCTTTGAAAAACAGCTTTTTCAAAGTCTTCCCCTTTATTTGATATGATAAAAGGCCTTTCCTAGTTTTGCTCACTGTTGTAAGTAGTTTGGCAGTAGCTACTGCTAAAATGTCATAAATGCACAGACCTCAATTCAGCATCACAGTCGTGTGTGGTGAAACAAGACTGAAGCTGGTGCCCAAAAAGAGTCCCTGGAAGAGACAGGCACATGCTCAGCTCAAGCTGACACAGAACAAACAAATCCTGCTTGTCAACATCCAAAATGATATTTGCAACTGCCTGAGGGCATCACAGCCAGAATGCTCTGAAGTTTTTGATATAAATATTTATGACTATTACCCAGAGTCACAGACACCAGACAGCTGCATTTATCAATGTTTAAGTCTGTAAGTTTTCTTAAGCAACTTTGAAGCAGACATGATGCCTTCCCTCCAGAAATCTCAACTATGAAATTAGTGCCCTTTTGAGGGTGAGAGGGGAAGTAGCCTCCTTCTGTTTTCTTGAACCTTACAGAAAACCTCACCTTATTTGATGAATCAAGTGAAACAATCCTAAAAGGCAACCAAGTGTTCTGATACAGGTATTCTTTAATTGCTTTCCTTAGTTTGCTGTTCGAGGAAGAGAGCTGGAAGCAATCTCTTTTCTTCTGATGTTCCAGCTTTCCATCAAACTCTCTGACCCAATGATTTCCACATGTGCAGTAACTGGGAACGCTCTGAAATCCATCAGACTGAATTACCAGGAGGTACATCTGCAGTGCATGATGCAGGAATTCTCCAGGTATTTCAGGTCAGGAAGCAGGAACATCGACTCAGTGCTTCGAGTTCTTGGGCTCTCAGTGCCAGCAAGAGGGGATAATGACTGTGCACTGCCACATTAATGCACGTGTAGCACTTTCCTGGCCTACACAATCATTTGTGCATTGCTTCATTTACAGTTAGTCTGAAGGGTTTTTTTTTCCCTTAATCATCTGGTTTTTAATGTTATAAAAGGAGGGCAGCAAGGAAACAAAGCCAATCACTATGTTTTTGCTTTAGAAAGATGTGGTGGCATTTGCCAGCAATGATTAGCATAATTAGGCATAACTAATTTCAACTTGTTTAGTGTCTGTGCAATACTACTGTAATGGATCTACGTGGCCAGGGGTGGCCGCTGTGAGAAGCTGCTAGAAAATGACGCCAAGTCAGTGGAGAAGGAAGGGGAGGAGGTGCTTCAGGTGCCAGAGCTGAGATTCCCCTGGAGCCCGTGTTGCAGACCATGGTGGAGGGGAGTGACGGAGCAGCTTTGGGGGGCACCTGGTGTCCAGCCAGGATCAATCAGTCACAACTTGGTTACAAATCATTAGAGAGTGATCTTCCTTTTGCAAAGGATTAAATGAAGATTGAATTCCAAAACACCACTGACTCCTATGCTTCCAGCTGAATACATTACATACATGCAGCACACAAATTACACGGCTCATGAGGATGCCAGGGGTACAGTAGTGCAACTGCACCTACTGCAAATTTGATTTTCTTCAGCACCACAGGTGAGCACATGGACATCTCCTATTGTGTAAGTTAATTGACTAAATAACATAGAAATTAATATTCAGAAATGTCTTCAAAAAGGAAAGAAAAGAAGATGCTTTTCTTCCACTCCCCACACAATTCCCCTCACTTCCCTCTAGGCCTGAATAACTTTGTTTCTTTCAGCCTCATGCCTCAGTGATCACCTCAAGGTGATGGAGCCGAAGGACTCGTCCATGTCAGGAATGCAGCACACAGCCATGCCTGAGGATGGGCTGCCAGTGCTTTTCCTACTTCCCCCAACTCCTTGTGGGCGTTCCTGAAGGGAACAAGTGTCAGGCCAGACTTTCCTAAGAGTGGCCATATGTAGAGGCACTGAAGAGTAGATAATGCACTACAAATTAAGTTTCCCTTTCTCCAGCAGATACCTAGGGAATTTCATTTCACAGCTGGAATCCATCCCCAAAAAGAGCAATGAGAGAAATGATGACAGCTTTGTATCGGATGCAGAGGGAAAAGAAACACAGAAAGAGGCAAGTAGCTGAAAATACCCTGATTTACAGATTCTGGCTCTCAGAAACAACATACAAAGACTTGTTTCTGCATGCACTTTCCAATCTGCAAAGAGAATAAAGGTTTAAAAGCTGGTATGTTACGAAATATTGGTATGAATTTCTAGGTAATACTTTAGTTTTCCAAAAGGAGCTAATCTGAGTCAAAATGCATTGATGAAGAACAGCAAAATGTTAATTCAGTTCAAGAATGGACAATATATGACTATATATACCCCCAAAGTTTTTATTTAACAATTCATACTCAGAAAGTCTGTCTTCTCTCACAATACAGTATACAGAATGCACATATCACAGAGACAAAGAAAGCCTGCTGAGGAAAATAAAACTACATCCCATATTAATTATGAATGTATCTGATAAATAACAATCTCTGGCTAGTCCAGACTAGGAATGCATTTTGACCCTACAAGGCTGGAAAAAAAATGAAGTACATTAACTTGTTTGTTTTGATGAGACATTTTTAATGCTTTGCACAGTCCTAGTGACTTCGAATCCTATCGAGAAGTCAATACGAATGCATCAATAAAATAAAAACATGTGATTGAAATACAGGGATTCAATGAGAATCAGTCACCGCCTGATGAATCTTATAGAAAAAGATAATGGAACCGTATTGCAGAACCCACTTTGACTTCTTAGTATTCCAGGACCACAATCATGTAGATATTCAGCTATAGTTGGATAGGAGCGTGCAAAAATCCCACTTTGGGTTGGATGCCCACCTAGCCAAGCCACAGCATGGCTGAATTCACTGCAGCTGTTACTGGGGAGCTGGACATAATCAGGGAACACTTGCATGTGGTAAGAATAAAGAATGGAATGAAGCAAGGTAAGTCACGTTTTCACTTTGCTAAGGAGATCAACTAGCAAATACAAGATAAAAGAAAAGTCAAAATCATTATTTTAGTGTTATGTGAGACACAAATCATCTAAAGTCTCTTCTACTTCCTCAGTTTTTGTAGGATATAGACGAAGATATACAATTACCAAATTTAATGCATTTGAATACATTATTTCTTTAGACACGCTTGTGTTCTGTATGTAACTGTAATAATTGGCTTTTACCAAGTTTTTATATATCAGAAAGCTTCCAAAGACTTAGATTCACTTATTCTTATTGAAGAGAACAATACAGTCAGATCAATTTATTACACATCCTCTGGAAAGCCTGCCTGCTATCCTAATAGTGAAGGGATACTCTAGCAAGGTGAAATTCAATCAGAACCAGAGCCAGGCAAGGACATGAGAGGATAAATACGTTGCAGCCTGCCAGCTGAAGCTGTCACAGGGGAAGAAAACAGGCTTTAGGTCTGTAGTGACAGAAGGGACAGGGAGCAGCAGCATGGGAAAAGTATTCTGAGGCACAGAAGTGCCACTGAAGCAAAGGCCAGGGTAGCCTGGACACCAAAACCAGCTCTGCTGAGACCACTATTGAGCTTCCTCTTTTGACTCCTTACCAAACACTAACCACACTAAAATCACTACTAAATAATAAAGATAGACATTTTAGCTCTAAATTTGAAGCTGCTGCTATTAAATTAGAATCTTTCTGTAGGTCATCTTAATAAGTCCATTTGGTTTGAATAGGGCTGGAAGGAGAAAAAATGATTTGTGCTTTTATTTATAAAGTTTAAAAAGTGACTTCTGCTCTGAGAATCTAGAGTTACAGAGACAAGCTTAAAAACAGTTAAAACTAAAGTACTCAAGGCTGCAAATTCAGCTCTGTGGTCTTCATTCTGCAGCCAGCTTTCAAAGGGCCACAATAAGTCTGTGATGATTTTTACAGTCTGCAAATAATGTCTCTGTCAGAACAGTTGCATGACTGCAGTTCAGCTCAGTGTGGGCAAAGATCTGTGTCATCTGTAACATCAAAGGCAGTTCAATGCCAGAGGGCATCTTTTGTGCAAACAGACTGGGATTATGAGCAGAGGACAGTTTTGGGGTGTGTTACTGTCCCCTTCACAGGAAATAACAGAGAATGCACATTCATCACTAAGTTAAACTTACCACTATCCATGGTGATTGCTCTCAAGGCAGGGAACTTGCAAATATCAAGTCTGTAAGCAAAAGAGGAAACATCCTGTTGAGTTTGTGAATTACAGTCAACTTGGCCAAGTTTCTCTTGATTCCCAAACACTGGTACAAATACATCAGTATTCAAAACTCCATGATCAAGATTAATCCCACTTTGGAGTTGTACCAGTACTGCATGCAGGCTAATTTCAGTAGCATAGGAACACTATCCAAGAAAAAGATAACCCTTTGAAATGGTGAATGCTTTAACCTTTTTCAAGGCTTTTCAAATTCAGAATATAGAAAAATGTTAATATGAAATAAGAGGGTGTGTATAATTTTAAACAAAATGCAACCTGTTTTGCCTAAATGAACTTGAAAGGTATTACATTCTCCACTGTAATTACTTATACCTTAACTAAGACTTAAATTCACTCTGCAGAGATCATCAAGTCGACTCATTATCTTTAGTCTATAGATCAGATTTTTTGAAACCAGAGTGAACACATGGAAATTCATTCAGAGTCAGCTACTGATTAAAACAGGATGCCTGCAAAAAGTTCAAGGGCAGAACAAGACCTGTGATTTGGCAGAGGAACTTGCATTACACAAGAGGATCCCAACCTGCCCTACAAGAACTTACATGTACTTTGTACCTCATCTTGGAAAGAGTACAGACAGGAGATGCTCTCAGTTGAGAAAGTGCCTGAAGCTCATTGCATCCCATTGGTATGGGAAAAGTTAGGAAAGGAAAAGCTTTCAGCAAAGTAAGAGCAACTGCCTAACCAAGTTAGTAGAACACCACGAGGTTAAAAGGTTTTTTATTAATAAATTACCTACTCCTAAGGCTTAGCATTAGAGGCCAGGTTATACATCAACATCTCACACCACCCAGATGTCCTCATTTTCCATAAATCCAAAACCCACATAAGCAAACCCTTCTCTAAAAAAGGTTGGCCATGGCTGTTGTAATAAACAAAGAGGGAAAGTTAATGTTTCCAGCCTGGCCTGCCCAACACCGCAACTCGTCATGCAAGAGCAGATTGCAGTACTTGTAGAGACTGTTGAGGTGAATGGTGCTCCATGAAGACATCCCAGCCTGCTAACAAAACTCTAGGATTGGGACTACAAGATGTGGGATGAAGAAGCAAACTGATTTTAAAGCAAGTTCATCAAATCTCTGTAAAGGCAAATAAATGTGAATAAAGAGCAGACATTAAGGCACTCTGAAATCTCACCACCACAGTGTTTAGCTTGTTGTTACTGAGTATTTTAGGTTGACAGAAGCAGAGGGCTTAATTTTTTTTTGCAGAATATATATGTAAAACCTCTTTTAATAGCCAGAAGTTTTCTTAGCAGACTACTCTATGCCAAAACAAATGACCTTTGCCCTTTGCTTCTTGAATAAAAATAAAATCAGTGTCATTTAATGATTAGCCACGTTGTCGCAACCCAAGTATTTGTGATGAAGAAATTGCTAAACATATTAAAATAAACAGGTCACAATAGATTTGGCTAGTGGTCTAACTATTCTCTTCACCTATTACGTCATTATTTCCTTTTGCCATTTATTATGCACCAGTTTCAGACAGCTGGTTCAGCAACAGCCCCTCAAACAAACACACATCAATAGAAGAGGCAGCACCCCTAAGTGCTCCCTTGCTCTGTTAAGTGGCAGCAATGCAGTGAATCAAACATACCTTCCTATGCTTCTCCTCTCGAATGGGGTAATTTTTTTTGCAATAAATTTCAGTCAGTCTTTAACATTTCACCCTTTTAACAAAACTTGGGTGTGGATTTCTACAACATTCAAAAACCAAAAACCCCAACACAGAACACAGGCATCCACATCCATGAGTCACAACCCCTCTGATGGCTCTGCCTACTTGGAACTGTGCTGGGAAAAAGGGAATTTAGTGGCTCCCCCCCAGCTACGGGATGTTTTCCACCAGGAGCAGAGCAAGTCACTGCCTCTGCCTTGGCACCTGGCATTAGGTACTTGGCATTTCATATCTCTGGGAATCAACATCACAACACTGACATACACAGATTGGGAAACTGGGGAAAACACATGAAGGAGGAGAAAAAAGAAAACACAGAAGGCAAAATGTATTTTAATTTCTTCAAAGGCAATTATATTAGAAGCTAGTGACAAAAGAAAGATTTGCTGAAGTGCCTGCAAAACACAAATTATGTTTCTCTTTACCTGCTCTACTCACAGAAAGAAACAGTATGCACTTCTCTAGGAGATATCAAATACTTTTCAGTCAGTGGCTGTAGTGCAGAAACTGCCCTTCATCAATCCACATTAGATTGTTGCAGCAATTACAAGTATTTAGAGCTCCCTGGAACTACTTATGCTCATTCTCTGACAAATGTGTCTCTCCTGACCTTCCTCTCAAATGTCTTCATTTCCAAGTTCCCACAACTCACAGCTTCCTGCTATGACACCCAAAAATCTACAGGGCCAGAGGGTGATTGAGGACATGGACAATGGCTGCCCTGTCACTAGATGGACATTTCACTCATGGAACAGACTCTCCCACTGCAGAGGAACCCCTTTGGTCTTTGCCCTCTATAAACAGTCCCTTCCCCTAAAGGGAAGGAGTTTAATTATACTTTAGTTCCCTACTCTGACACTCTTGGTCAAACTGACTAAATAGTTCAGAGGTGGCTTGGAAGAAGGGACTGAACAAAGAAAAGTGCAAAAATCTTTTTTACTGTCATAAGCCAGCTAATAAAGCTGAAGAGGGCTGGTCACACCACAGAAACATCCTGACTTGCTACTGACTCATTTATTCCTCTGTCCAACTCTTTACTTACGTTTCCTGCTTTTAAGTCTTCAGAAACCTTACTGGAACCTACGATGGCCCTGCAGTGTCAAAGCAACATTTTTCTTTTCTATACACAAATGCAAGAACAAACACACACAGGCCCCATACCCCTGACAGCACCTAAATGTCACCAATATTTGTTGTTTAATGAATCCCTCTTCTATCCATCTTGTATGAGGTTATGCATCACTTTAGATATGTGACAAGACAATGGACAGCTGTATAGCACTATAGCCATGCTGAGTGTCCAATTCTGAGTTAATGGCAGCTGATAGACCCAACCAACACGTGATCTTTCCTGACTGCCTGCTTGGCTGTCAGTAGAATGGTTAAAAAAAACCAAACACAGAACAATGAACCACACACTTCTAGCAGGAACTATAATGACTCAAAGGGAAACACTGAGTTTTAAAGCCCGTGAGACAGCCCAGGAGACACGCCAACATCACCCCTGCTATTTACCAGCACTACCCTGCTCACCATGAAAGGGCTGCAGCCTCTTACCAGGGAGAAACATCTTGCATGAAAGTTGAAGGAACTAATATTGAAGTAACAAACCAAGGTGTACATTTCTTTCCACAACTAACCTAAATATTCTTTTTCTCAATTCTGAAAGTACCCAAATCTTGCATACACTATTTATAAGCATAAAGCATAGAATATGTGTATACACATTTCCAAAGGTGGTAATCATATTCTAGCAGTGGCAATCTCTTAAAATGGGAAGGTAACTAATTTCAGCATTAAAAGCTGTGGTCTCAAGACGGTGTTTCTGCAAGATTTTGTTGCATTTGTTAAGATAACCATCTTTGGCTGGCAGGCACACACCTCTTCTGGGTACATTTCCTGACTCCAAGTTTAATGGCAACTTGTGTGCAGCACGTACCATTAAAGGACAGAGGATCTGACTGAGGGCACACAAACTGCCTGCACTGTTCTCACTCACTGTCATGTGTTCCAACAGAGCATCGAGAACAAAGTGAGTCCTTAAGGGAAGGGAGTAGAAAGGGAAGGGAAAATAAGGCTAATGTAAAGCAGCAGCAGTATTTTTCCTCGCTCAGTTTCTCACCTGCTGTGTTAAAAGGGACTTCAAATTCTGCAAGGCCCCCTGTTCCTCTCACGGCTGGGGAGGGATGCGCATGACAGTGTCTGGGGAGGGAAGAGGCTTTTTTTCATTCTGCAACAGAACTCTGACAAGTGATACAGCTGTTAACTTTGGTTTTGTAACCTGTACTATTCATGAAGCCAAAGAGCTATTTAATTTCTTAGAGTTATAAATATTTAGGTTCTTCTGGAGCTTTTTATGAAAGCAGGTCCATTCCAGGGACACTGTTAACTAAAACATCAGTAGACATTCAGTCTAAAAATAAACACCCCTGTTCTAGCTCCTCAGCCCCAAACCAATGCAATAACTGAAATACTCCTGTGGGAGGTTTGTTTAGAAGAAATATCAAAACATTATCAATCTGACTTCCTGTATAGCTATTTAATTATCTGACAGTCATTCATTCAGAATGTACTATGTGCCTACCTAAAAATCCCACTCCCACCAAGTCTTTCACTTGTTTGGAAAAAATGTTACAAAGACTACAGTTTCACTTACTGTTATCTACTTCCAAAGAGCTTTCTCCCCAGAATCTACCAAAGAATCTACATGGATTCAAATCCTGGAAAAATAGATTGATTTTTCTCTGAAAAGAAATCCATAGGATATGGGAGAATCCTGTATTTATTAAGTTTAGTTTGCTTGCAATAGCAAGGTTTTCCAGGGAATTTGTGGGAATAAAGAGGGATGGAACACTTTGAAAACTACTCAATCAGACAAGGATGCAAAAGATTTATCCTACCTCGGACTACATGGGACAAGGATAAAAGAGAAAACTGAAAAACCTTCTCCTCTGCATATGCTATTTGATCACAGCATTATAAAACATCATCATTAATTTAAGCACCCAAAGCCACAGACCACATCACTAAGAGGAACCTGTACTTAGCAGACTGCCACTGCACCCTAAACCCAGTGAAACAGATCATTACTCACAGAATGAGCACGCACAGAGCACACCACCACCCTGTCAGCAGAGAGAAGGAAGCTCCTCACGACTGCAGCTGGGCAGGACTGCAGCTGGAGAGACTGAGCCCGAGCTTCTGCCTCAACTTTATTGCCCCTTCACTGGTAAAGCTGCAGCAATATTCTGGCTGGTTATTCTCTGGATACTTCCAGAGGTTCAAAGGGGGAATTGCTATAAGCTAAGCTATCTCTTCTTTCCCCTCCTTTTCAAAACCAAACAAGAACATTCTCCTGATACATCTTGGTGAGCAGGACATCTGGCAGCACAAGTAACAAAACCCTTTACAGAGAAGGAGAATTTTGGTGGATTGCATTGTTTTAAAACTCCTGGGGACCATGTGGGGCAGTTCCTGGGAGGCATAATTGAACACTTACATAACCATCTGTGTGGAAACCAGAATTCCACAAATCCTCAAGAGACCGTGCCTTTCCGAGCAGTCGATAGAGTAGAATTTCAGACACCTCACTCTTCTGTAAGCTACTGTCAGAAGACATTGCTTTAGGTTAGACAATCACCCGTGCCTCGGGAATTCAAATTTAGAGTATTTAACTTGATAATCCATTGAAGTGTTGACATAACAATAACCAATTCCTCTCCTTTTTCAAGCAAGAATGATGAACAATTAAATAAAGTTTTCACAGTAGGATGTGTTTTTATTCTGATTTTGTTTGGACACAAAACTGATACTATGTCACTTATCTATTCCACATTCTGCTCCTCCCCTAGTAACTTTTAACTAAATCTGACACTGAGATTTCTTCTGTGCTCCCACACGTTTTCTGTGAAAATCAATGACCAAGAAGAACAGAGAAAGCTCATTAATGCTCTCACTGAAGTGAAGATGGGTTTACCAATTGCAGCAGTATCTCAGCAGTCACGGTGCCTTTGGCAGCTGGAAATCATTATCCATTTTGCCAGCAGAAAGAGGGCAGTTAGGAAACAAACACCATGTCCAGGACCAACTACAGCTCCACAGCCCTTTGCAAGGGGGCAACTCAAGTAAGTTAAAGAGATGAGAACAGAGAAGGAGCACTGCTGGCACATGCAATGTGTCAGAATATTGTGATTTGGGGTAGCAGCTGGATAACAAGGATAAGCATGTTAGGGAATGGAGAGGAAGTCAGATTAAGAGTGGGAAAGGTGAAAAGGTAACAGAGACAGGAACACAGCTTCCCTATAGATCTGGTGCTCCCTGACCTAATTAGTGTTTGGGTGCCAGCTGACAAATCGAACTTGTCAGCCACTTGGATATCATCTATTGTAACTTAGGCTTCAATAGCTGGACTCCTTATCTGAAGCAATTACAGTGGCCATGAATAATAACCTCTAAGTGCATAATAATTATCTCTATCCATGACTACACTCACATTAGCTAGGAATGCAGAGCAATAGGAGTGCACCTGAAAAGGAAAACAGATCGTGCTGAGGACCCAACACTTAGAAAACACAGGTCAAGAATTCTCCTTTGGGGTGGCTCTAGCTTGCTTTCATGAGCTGAGCACTGTCTGGCAGTGGGACTGCAGCTCTTTATCTTCTGGTTTACCTTTATCCAAAAATAGTTCAGTCTGGGTGTTTTGAAATGTTTCTGCAATGCAAACCAAAGCACAGTAAGTGGTGACACTTGGGAGATTCCTAATCTGAACCAAAATGCTACTGCAGATACGCCCAACGTGCACTGTATGACCTCACTCACAGCAGTAAGAAGCTGAGGAAGGAACATCTGTATAAACGATTCCTCAGTAAAGAGCCAAAGGTTGTTATGGGGTGATAGTGAATGTTTGGGAAAAACCTTCTGTGAAGCTACAAAATCACTCTGATAAATAAGTTGACAAAAACAAAGGTAATGTGAGCCTCTTCCCTCAAACTAAAAAAACAAACCAAGCAATAAAACATCTCAAAAATAAAAAATCTCACCACAGTCAAAGAGATTTCTGAAGCAGTCTATGTGCTTGTCTCTTGTCTTCAAAAGTTATGTTCTTGGCATGGAAATTAAATACTGCTAATACACAGGACACCACAGGGCCCAGTCTAAGGCTAAAAACCTGAAATACTGGAGCGGTTTCTCAGAAACACCAGAAAAAGAGACACACAGACACAGCTAATCCAGGAAGTATGAGACAACTTAGCCAGCCCTCACCTCCCCAAAAACCTCCCCACTCAAAAAAAGCACCTTCTTCCCACACACCCCTAAAGACTGGAAACTAGGAGTTACAGACTAGAAAATTAGTATCCAGTTTAAGACCACCATTAGTGATATTTCCAAGAACTTCCTCTCCAAAATGTTACCAGCTTCTAAAATCATAAAGTAACACACAAAGTCAATATATAATAAGCCAGAGAAAGTACATGATTCCTTTGCCACACATTTACAGGTGGTTGAAGCGTTAAATAATGTATTGATAAAATCCCACATTATACTAGTAAGGTGACAGCTGCTTATTGAACATCTATCATGTATTTTTTTTAAATTTATAGTATGATAAAATAATCAATGGACGCACTAGCACTTTTTAAGAAAAAAACCCTACATGAACTGTATCAGAATGCTGCAGAATGTTTTCTTTATAGCATGTTTTCACTCACAGCTTCCCTAAATTAGGAGCTTTGAACATACACTCATTTTATTTTCCTCCCCTATTCTGTCCCTGTTTTCATACAAATGAAACATTTGCATCCGTTCTGTAGATTACGAACAAGCCAACTTTGATTTTGCAGTTCAGACCGTCTCCTGATGCTTTACAGACAACAAACTGAGGAAGCGCCAGCAGCTCTCAGCTTCAGCTGGAAATTGTATTGTACATGGATTAAAAATTACATGTTGGTATTTATTTGGAAAGAAGAAAAATATCCTTTGTGTTTAAATCATCAGCGTATAACAAAGCTCTCAGTTCAGAGAAGGCAGACATTCAGCTGATCTAACTGTAACACATGCAACACATTGCAGCCAAGCATCACTTCTCACATGAGAAACTGGAGGGTATCCACTGACTGCAGCTGACACAGATGTAAATAAGCCAAAGGACCTGAAATTTCACATAGTGTCTAATTCATGGAACTTGCTGCCATAGGATGCTGTTCAGGACAAAAGTAGAAATAGACGAGAACAAATAAAAAGGAAATCAATAAATGAGGGTGAGATTTGGTGATTACTGGAACACAATTCTCCAGATGTAGCTTTTATTAGTAACTACCTGGCTATGAAAGGAGAGAAGCAGTCCAGTGCCCAGTATGGAATGGGTAACTACATCCAGTTCCTCTCCAAAGTGGTTTAAAACTGGATTAGGACCAAGGGAGTAAATATCAGCACATAACACCATGACACAACCAGAAATTGAGCTGATAGATGGCAAGTGGTCTCTTTAAAGATCCTACTACTCCCTACCTACAATTTCCCTTTTTCATTGTCTCTGGTCTCCCAAATCAACACATCAAAGTATTCAGGGTAAGTAGAAAGTAGAGTACAACAGTGCTTTCTGCCCTTTAAAAGCATATATGGGTTAGGTAGGGAAGGGGAAAAAAAAGTAAAGAGTGCTACTTTTATTTTAGATTGTACCTCTTCAGACATGAGAGAGAAAAGGGCCAAGGAACAGTCTCTGGGCACTTTCCATTCACAAAATGTGATTTCATTGCAGGTACAGTGTTCCTCCACTCAGAAGAGGTCACAAGATCAAAGCTAACAAAGTACCATTTATTCTGCTCTGAAACTCTTACAGATACTTTCTTCCCCAACACAGCTTATAAAGCAAAACCATGACCCAAGTGTCACAAATAATACCTTTACAGATTTCCCAATAACACAAACTGGCTGTACAAGATTCAGCCTTCAACTGCATTAATCTGAATCCAATATCCAAGTCTGCTCTTTTCACAGAAAAAGAGAGACCTGACAATTCCATACATTTGAAAAAGGTTTTCCTCAACTCACTGAAGTTTTCTTGGAATTATTACAATATTGTGAAAGGCAAGCAGCAACAGCTACTTTTAAAAATCAGTTTCCCCCTGAACTACCAGTATTTTTCAAGTAGCTGTTAAAAAAACCCAGAAAGATTCTAGATCTCAGAATGTGCATTTCTGCAGTAAAAAGGAACCTGGATAATTTCACATTGGCATCTTTATTTTGCATGCAATAATTTTATAGCAAACATAAGACTACTACTTCATGAATTTTATTTATTTTGTTTTTCTGTGATGAGGCAACATTCTGCCCTGTACAGCAACTGCATTTAGCACTTGTTTTGTAGGCCAATGTCTAACACCCCATTTAATTTAGAAAAATTAACCCCAAACCAATAAAAAGTAATTCCTTTGTGAACTGCTAAAGTAAGCTAGAGAAATGTGCAAACAAAGCCTTCTCTTCCAAGTATTCATGCACCGTCAGCATGCTTTAATATAAATTTCCACCCTGTCTGTCCTCCCCTGAAGCAATGCATATATGACAACATTTTGGAGCATGTTTTAATGGGATTTTCCAGTCAACCAAAAATCAAATTGCAGAGAAGTTATGAAACAGTCATAAACACGTATTTCATCTTATTGAATTATATGGTAACTAGGCAAAAGATAATGAGGCACAACTCCTTTAGAGATTTTATTAAGTTTTCTGTCACACTGGGGAATTGCATAAAGAGAGCATACAGAAAGTTGTACACCACCAGAATCCACAGAGCAGCTGCAGTAAAACAGAAAGGCAAAAAGCCCTACAAACCAGGAAAAAAAAAAAGAGTAAGTTTTAAATACTAAATACTCTTATTTCCTTTTCTCAACACCCACATCCATTATTCCTCACACAACTTTACCTGAATTTCCAAACACGTGAAGATGCACGCATTATTTTACTGCATTGCACCTGATGTTTTTCTAAGTAGGACTTGAACAAACCTACACACCAAAGTACTCCAGCTCATTTACACATTTGGGGTATAGCAAAACAGGATGTTTTGACTTCAGCCTCAAAGAGGAGTCAAGGAATTTCTCCTCCTTTCCTGCCACTGCCACCCAGCCTTTGCTGGGGACCAGCCCCCTGATGTGGCTGTCGCAGTTCTGTGCTCTGCACTTCAGCTTTGTCCCTCTCCCACGGACCTCCCTCTCCTCCTCTGCCCCTCCGCTCTCCAGGACAATGACAGAAAGGAAACACGAACTTTCCAGACTGTATCTGCCACCAAAGTCAACCTCTCAGGGAGCTAGTTTTGCATCCCTCATCACCTCTGGTCCAACAGTTTTTCTCATGGTCCCTTCCAATGAACTACTATAAAGCAGTAGAAAACCTCAAATTCGTGGAAGTTTTTCCAAAGGAAGCACACTGGTCTAGAGGATGGAGGCATTCTGAACATCATAACTGGAGAAGACACTGGAAGATGAACTAACATCTAATTCATACAGTCATTTATGAAGAAAAAAGTATCACAGTAAAGCTCTAAGTCACAACTGATCAATCACACAGCATAAATCCATACCTACCAGTATCAGGTCATTCTTATAAAGAATTTTTTGTACTTTCCAGCACTGTAAAAACACTAGAGCAGCTCCCAAAACTAAAACAATAATTCTACTGTTGATCTTCTACTCCTTCTGAAGTGACAGAGTACAACACCCATTCTGCCTAACTAGGAAGCACAAAAATGCATGTAACAAAAACAATTCAGAGGATGTTCATATTGAAGTTCCTAAAACTCACATGCCAAATTAATGTGTCAAATTTGTGTGTACAATTAACTGTATTTGAAGATGTAATTTATCTTAGTTGTGTCAAAAGCATACACAGAATTAAAATGAAGTTAGCTCTTGAAGACTTCATTCATAATTGACAGATCCTCTACAGAATCTAACATGCCTAACATTTTGTTCCTGGAAGATTTAAAATGGTGTCCCCTATCCCCCCACAAAGCTGAACACCTACTCCAGCACACAGAAAATCTGGAGGAGTCTTCTAATGCAGAAAATACACTGTTATTTTTTAGGTCTGGTAACTCATTCACATATGTAATACACGGCAGAAGTCACTGGAGAGATCCTAGACGTGCTGCCCACCAGCAGGTGCATCTCCACCTTTCATATTTCTGGTGTAGATCACTTCACCCACACAAAAAGTTTCATAGAACCATAGAGCAGCCAAGGACTGTCAAAAGATTGTCTGGTCCAACCTTTTGTGGGAAAGGGAGCCCTGATGAGGTTATCCAGCACCCTGTCCAATTTAAAAAAAAAGCAAAACCTTGTAGTTACGGAGAATCCAGCATGTTCTTGGGGAGGTTGTTCCAGGGAGTGATTGATCTCACTGTAAAAAACTTCTTTCTTACATCGAGATGAAAACTTTGCCAAGAATTCCTAACAAACAGCCATAGTGACAGTGCTTTGATACGTCCATTTTTGAGAACTGCAGATCTGATGAGCTTGTAGCTGGGCACTTCTTTACAGTTCACCGTAAGTGGCCTTTCCATAAAACATGAGTTTGGTCACCTTCTCACTTTCTTGCTTGTTTTAAAATAAAACAGATCAGCTCCCTGGGGCAGCTGGCTGCAGAACACCAGGGAAGCAGTCAGAATGCAAAACCCAGCAAGGATGGAGTGAAAAAGGAAGAACTCCTGCTTTCAGGCCGCGGGAGAAGCTTAGATCAGTTAAGCCGCTTACGCAGCCGCACACTCGATAGGCCATGCCTTTATTTTGCTGCTGCCCACGGCTCTGACAACCAACAGCAGCAAACAGAAAATAGTACAGTGAGTCCATTCCATTTCTGACACTCAGAACTGCCCAGCAGCATTGAAATAAAACATCACAGACTGAGCTCATTTCAGCTGCCACGGGAGAATCTATAGGAAAGCCAGCAGGAGATTTAAATAATTCTGACCCTGAAACCTCATTTAACCCTTCCTCGTTCCCCACAGCCATGAGAATGGAGACTAGGGACAGAAAGACAAACAGAAAGTTGTTTCTCCTCCCAGGTTTATTTAATAAATAGTTTGAAGAGTTTCAGAGTTACAGGCTGCAAATAAAAGCTGAAGAATACACACAAGGTCAGCAAACAGCTCACTGATAAACCCAGAGATACAGCCAGGTGCAAAAGTTCACACGTTTGATGAAGCCACTATTTATGAATTTTCCTGCCAGGATTCCATAAACTGCCTTCACACCAGTGAGCTAACAAATTCACACCTTTCGAGTCATTCTTCAATGCCAAGTAGGAAACATTTACAAATACAGCTAATTATAATAAATATTACAGTTTAGACAGTTATGTTAAACAGTTAATTTAGCGATTGGGATTTTAATGAAGAATTGCTGTTAAGCGAATCTTGAAACGGGTCCATCCATTGTTATACCAGAGGAAAACAAAGAGCTCAGCAAAACAGGAATATCCAGAATTACCACAATTCTTGGTGTAAACAAATAAACAAAAAAATCCCACCCACCCTAGAGTTCTGGCAAATACAGATTTTCTGCACTTTCAGGTGACAAAATGAATACTTCACTAGGATTAAGAAGTTTTATCTACGATAACTTACTGCCATCCTACACTTCACATGGTGTCTCTAGATTTTAGCATCACTTAATTTGACCACTCTTGGAGTAATCATATTGGTACAGACTGACCACTGAGAAGAAAAACTGGAAGTATGTTGAGTGTGTGATCTTCAAATATGAGATGCCGGCTTTCAAAAGCAATTTCAGAAGCACATGAGAAGGCTGATTCAAATGCTTTAAATGAAACACTCCACTGAGCAGGTAAAATGCACAATGAAACGTGTAAAATGCAAGGGATCTCAAAGATCTTTCAAGATGCAATTGCATCTTGACAGATAGTCTGTCTCTCCCTCATGTAAAGACATCTATGCTCAAAAAAAATAATCTATTTACACAAAGCAGCATTCCTGGTTTGAAAATGGGCAACACTTCCTGTGCTACTACAGTGTCCACGCCTCAGCCCTGGATGTTAACTCCAGTATATTGGGCTGTGCAAATGTATTTCTTGCCTGATTTTATAAATGGAGTTCTGAATGGATGCCTAACTATTATCTAAAGTTATTTTACATAACGATTGTATACTATTAAAAATAAGCAACAGCCTGAAATAGGCACAAAAGAGCTCGCAACGGATGTGTTTTCTTAGCAAGCCAAAATCCATGGTGTGATTTTAGGTCGTTGCCATGCAATTTCTTTAACTTTCAGTAGGAAGACACGCTTTGCTTTTGAAATGTAGCTATTCTAATAATAGTATTCAGCAATCTTGATTAAAACACAGATTACTTGATAATCAGCACCATCACAACTGTCAGCAAGAGAAGAATGGGTTAAGTGTATTTCAGACCTCACAAATGTGTATCAAATTTTACTTAACAAGAATCAGTAAGACAAACAAAGGTAAACCAGGAAAGGGCTGGGTATTTTCAGATTAGATTTTAAAAGGTCAAATAGTTACCAACATCTGAACTCAGCTGGCAGGAGAACAGACGAGACATTAGGTCATTCAGGCCACTCCTTTGCCAGCTCTGTAGGGTTCTCTACTGCGCACTGCAAGTGCTTTTGTTTATAATGTGGAAGAGGAGAGGAAGCAATGGTGGGGGGAAGAAAATAGATTGTCTTTGGAGGCTGAAGCAAAGCAACCATTAAAGAAACACCAGCCAGACCAGACAGCATCCTGGAAACACAGCTGATGGGAGTTCATGAAAGAGCAAGATGAAAACCAGCAACAAAGTTCAGGATTGAGCTGAGAAACTGAAAGCAAAAGCTCTTAACAGGATGGTGCAAAAAAAAATATTTAGAATTCTTGCCTATAGGAATCTGGTGTCATTTGTTGAGTACATGGGAAGAAATGACACATATAAGAGTTACCGGAATAATGGAAGACGGAAGCAGAGGGACAAAATGGGTTCGTTTTTTCCCAGAACTCATACTTGGGATAAGTGGTACCAACCACATCTCTTGCTCCTTGCCTATCCAGCTGTTTTTAAGAGCCAGGTTAAGAGTCAAAAGTAAGTCTGATAAGTTGTTTCTCAACCCAATTGATCCTGTGATCTGCCTCACCAGAAGAATACAGAAATGGTTACACTGTCACAAGTGAGGGAGGTCACGGAGGCAGGCAGAACAAAATGATGGACAAGAAGACTAGAGGAAAAAGGAGCTTTTAAATGTTTAAAATGACAGAGCAAACAAAAATGGTTCACACTGCTGTAGTCTAAAGTTAGCACTGTCCTGAAGTGTATTTTATGCCGCTTTTGCCAAAGAATTTATTCATTACTCGAAATAAATTACCTAAAAATGCTGTTCCAATGTGGACACCAACTACATCCATCTTATTTTAGGCATGCCTCTCCCAAAATCTGAGTGCTTGATTTGCAAAAGCAGAATAGGCTTAGAACACATTCAATTTATTTGCACGTGTGCACTTAACATAAATGAGGACACTGAACTCTGAATACCCTGGAAAAAAATCAGATCCTGCCTGGACCAGATCTGATCTCCATAGTTTCTCTTACATTCCTCATGTGGAACGGAAGGATGATTTCCTTTATCATCCAAATTTCTGGATGAACTTGCTTGAGAAAAGGATAATCCATGTTTCACCCAGAGATTTTCTGATATTTGCTAGTTCCAAGAAAACAGAGATACTTGGAATCCCAGGTTCTAGCCTAACCTGTTCTAGAAAATAAAGTTTTCTAGTCTCAAAGAGGTTGAAGTGAGATGGCTGAAACTAAAAACATAAGCAAAAATCTCACTCCTGTTTCCACGCAGTACTCGCACACAGAAGTTCCCTGTCCCCTCTTCTCTGGCTTCTCATTTCACTCCCCTGGTTCAGCAAGAACTACTCTTGCAACCTCACTCACCTTTACCAGGTAAATCTCTTCAGACTGCTCATCACCTCTTGCACTTGTAAACCTCCCCCACAATTGCTTTATCAATGGCACTCCCTCTGTTCAACACAAGGACCAGAATGTTCAACCTCCCAGTTGCACAATCCCTTTACACAGGTGCGTGCGTCTGTGTGTATAATACACATGTGTACATTAAAAAACAGGGCTTCTACACGCATACCTATTCACTTATGTACAACTAAAAAAACTCTTTCTCTCCCAACCACAGATTTCCGCCAGCCAGTATTAGCATCCTTACGGCAGTGCAGGGAAACAGACGTGATTACTAACTAGGTTAATCAGAAAAAGTGTTTAAAAGGTCAGCGTGAATCTGCGGGTAATGCTCCGTGCCACTCCGCCCCACTGCTGTATCAACAATGGTGCCAGCACGGGGAGAAGATGGTACAGAAGGTGATAACGAGCAGAAAAAGCACAACTAGGGGTTTTTTCAGTAACAGTGAATAGTAGTAATAAATTTAAGGTCTTGATTTTAATCTAGAACACCAACATCTGCATAACTGTCCCTCTTCTCTTTCCACACTTTTCTATGAAAACTTGAAATTCTTTCAGCTGTTTTCATGTGCTTATAGTCTTCCCTTTACTCACTGGCTCCATTCCTTTCTGTTTCGTTCCCAACAAGCCCAATCACTGCCTGCTCTCTCACTCCTTAACCAATGCAACACTCAATCCCAGCTCCAACTGCCCTAACACCGAGGCTCCCTCTGCCCCTCCTGTTTCCTGCGGATGTGGATGAATTGTTCCCTTGCCAGCGCCAGGCCTAGGAGAGGTCCCCCAGAGCCCGGGAGGGTCGGGCTCATTCCCAAACACACCTTCCCACCCCAGCATCCACAGCCTCAGCTGCACCGCCTGTCCTGGCCACCGCAGCTCCAGCACGGACGAGGCCTTTGGGTGACCCTGCCGAGAGTGGAAAAAGTTTTACCAGGAATACGAGAGCTTCGGATGGCTGCGCCTGTGCTCTGCGGGTTTGTTTTGGGGGATGGTGTTTCTTAAAACTTCAGAGAAAAATGTATCAGCTGCCTATTTTGGAGAGAATCGCTAACCTCTTCCAAAAGAGAAATTCCGCAGGATTCTTCCTTTGTTCAACACACTCCACACATTTTCTCCTCCGGCTTAACTGGAAATGGCACAAACCCCTAGAG
>VZTA01025650.1:159192-195801 GCA_013398855.1 Mohoua ochrocephala
TGCGAGCTCGGCGGAGCGGGCGGCGCCTCCGCGCATGCGCCCGGCAGCTCGAGGGCGGCCGTGAGACGGGCAGAGAGTGAGGGCGATGTCGAGGGGCCGCGCTGCGCCCGCCCGTGCCCCGCTGCCCATTGCCCCGGTGCCCCGTTGCCTCTGTTCAGAGCTGGCCCGAGGGTCAGGGGCCTCACAGGGTGGCCGTCGGCCCCCTCCTTGGGGCAGGGTGATCCTTTCAGCCGCGTCCCCATCGGGAGCTCCCCGCGGTCGCAGCCCGAGGCTCAGCACTCCCCGGCGGTCAGGAACGCGGGCGCGGCCGCCGTGGCCTTACTAAGCCTCCCCGCCAAGGTGTTTCCAGTCCTAAAGTTTGTATCGGTTTGTATCCCGGAATTACAGAATCAATTAGGTCGGAAAAGACCTCAAAGATCATCGAGTCCAAGCTGTGACCGAACACCACCGTGTCAACCAGACCGTGGCACTGAGTGCCGCGTCCAGTCTTTCCTTTAACACCTCCCGGGACGGTGACTCCACCACCTCCCTGGGCAGCGTGTTCCAATATTTAATCACCCTTTCTGTGAAGAAATTCCTCACAATGTCCAACCTGTATAGATAGATGCAGTCTTTTCTTGTAGGGAAGACACAGACAGACACACGCACTGGTAATTGTGGTCTTTGATGGAGACCTAAAAATTGGGCCACAGGTAATGTTTTTCCCCTTCTGTGCCCCCCAAGGGTGGCTGCATGGAGCTGTGGGGCTCATTGCCCAGCGGTCTGAGCCTTTGAGTGCTCTCAGACCTCACTCCCCTGGAAGGTGCATTTCAGGATCCCTAACACGTCGTGTTCCACATTAGAAAGTAAAGGTTGGTTGGCTTTTTGCACTGCCCAAAATTAATATGAAACCGGAGAGTTCGATAGCTTAATTTTGTTTGTGACTGGTACCTTCATTTTCGCCTCTATGACTTTTAATGGATGTGTATGGAAAGAAGATAAAGCTCCTCAGAAAATTCACAGCAAATTAATAATCCCTACCTGACTTCAAAGGTGCTGTTGTCAGTGGTGCCGTGGCCTGATTATAAATGACTTAGGAACAATCTACAAAAAAATAACAGCTTGGCTCTCCAGAAGAGAGATTGAGGTCTAAATGGTGTGGAGAATAAAATACCATTTATTCCGTGAAAATGGAATTGAAGTTCCCTATAAATATGCAGTGGCATTTTTTTTTAAAGTTTACATTGCTGCTGTCTTCAGATTCAATGAATATGAACAACATGAATATGAATTTTTGTGGCTCATATTTTTGGTGGGTTACTATGCTGTACAGCAGGTCTTTTAAATTTGATTTTATATTAAGAGACAACTGACAATGAGCAGAAAAGGAATGAGGTAACACTACAGTCACAGAGAAGTTGAGGGAACTGAAAGATGAGACAGTTTGCAATAGTTCAGGCCATGTCTCAGCTTCTTTAATGAATCTTAACCTATAATAAAAGTTAATGCTTCCATATATGTCAGCTGAGAACTGACACTGAGACCATCAGGTTTTAAACAAAAGAAATTGCATTAATGTGTCTGACAGTTCTTTGACAGAATCTAGAAACTCCAATCCCTTGAATCAATGGGAGACAAAATACTTCTGCTCTTTGAAAGTTTGTTGAGGTCCTGACAACAAATGGTCAGCAGTGACCATGGAGAGAGGCACACACCATCCGAGGTTAGGTTTCCACGAGAATTGAATTTACATCTGCTTTCCTGTGGAAGGCAGGGTGTTTTCCTGTAATGATTTACGAATACTTGCTACAGGTTGTTTGAATATGCAGTATTCAACCATATCCGTTTAACTTAATAGTAGGTGGTTGGGAAATAACCAGGAAAGGCGATAGATGAAAAATTTCTTTATAAGGGTCAGGAGACAATATTTAACTTAATAATTATGCAGCACTTTCTTCCTTGATTCCAGGTGCATTGCACAGTTTGTTTGTGAAGGCTTAAGGCCAAAAGCTCAAAAGGGCAATGAAAAAGTTAGAAAACACTGGGAACAGAGGACAAGAAATGTCATGGCCATATTGGAAGAGAGAAAACTGCCATTGAGCCTTGCTGAAAGGAGTGGAGGCATAAAAACAGGCCAATACTTGAGTAGAACTCATTGGGGAATCTAATTGTTGTCAGTTCTTAAGGGTATAGTTTAATAAAATTTAAACTATTTGTCCAAGGTGGAATTTCTGAACAGAAAGAAGCCCATTAGTATAGGTAATAGTTTTGCTGTGTAAGTACCTTCCTAGGATTTTTGAAAATGACTTCAAATCCTGATTCTACTACTTTGCATACATGGGAGGAACGTTTGGGTCCCACTTCTTGGCGAGGTCTCACTTCATATAAATAAGTATTCACGAGAGCAGCAGTAGTAAACCCACCTGAAGGCCCTAACATCCTGTTGCTGAGGGTACACTTGATGCCTTTGTCTATGACATTAATGAAGACATTAAATAACACTGGCCCCAAAACAGACCCCTGAGGGACACCACTTGTCACTAACGTCATTGGGACTTTGAGCTATTGACCGCTATCCTCTGGGTGTGACCATCCAACCACTTTCTTACTCATCTAACAGTCCCCTCTTCAAATCCATCTCTCTCCAATTTAGAGAGTTTGAAAGACTCTAAATTTTCACAAAAAAGTCTTAAACCTCAATTTTTTTCCCAACTTCTGTCATGGTACAGAAATAATTTTAATACAATTAATATTAAAATACAATTTTTAGGTCATATCTGCTTTCATCTCTAAGAGTAAACAGTCATTTGATTTTGAAAAGATTGTCACAGACAATTACACAGTTGCTTCTAACTCCAGGATACCTTCAGGGGGTCCACTCCTAAAACATGAAGAAAGAGATACAAAAGTGAGAATTCAGCCAGACTTTTCTGGGGTGAAAAAATTATCTTTTTGATGCAAACCAGGACAAGGAGTGGGAGAAACAAGGATTTTGGCTGAAGAGAGATGGAAGTTCAAAAGCCATTGCAGTAAAAGAACTGACAGGACTTAAAAAATGGAAGGAAGCAGAATTGTGCCCCAGCACAATAGCTGGGATGCTCTACTGTTTTCTAGAAAAATATATTGTTGTATATACCCTAAATTTAGGCACAGAGTACACGTATAAAGGAAGTGTGCCTTACAAAGTCTTCTTATTTTTTGTATCAGTAATATGAGTAAAGATACTTACAGAACTTGCTTGAAACGGGCAAAGGGAGAAATTAATATAAAGTGTGATTTACTACCAAGGATTATCATGAGTCCTTTCAAACTCACATATGAGTTTTCCTGTTTATGCTGTGCATTGTGTTTGCACAGCTAACGTGTACCCTGCACTAGGACATTTCTCCGGATGCCACACTTTTCACATAAATGTAACTGGTTTATTGTTTCTTTGCCATCAAGCAAAACAAACAAGTGTAAAGCCAAGAGGCTTCTAAGGTGCCGTGTCACACGCGGATCCAACGTCCTCACTACCCGGTATTTCCTGGTCTGGGACTTTTTCTCTTCTCCTGACAAATGAGAAACTTCAGCACTGAAGGAGTTTCTTGCCTGATGACAAGAAAACAACACAGATTTTCCCTCTTCCTTTTATCCCTTCATTTTAGTTTGCCCTCTAGTTTTGAAACTTCTGATGTTTTAATGCAAGAATACAGGACGCAAAGAAGCAATGACTGCTGTGGGGAGCTGCATGATATTTTCCATCATATTCGTTTCCCCCCTCCAGTCTCTTTGCCCTGAGATCTGGACTGGAGCAGCATCCTCGCAGCCACATAGGGCTAAATTAGCTGGTTCATAGAGCCCATTAAAGGTGCCTTTCAGTCGGGAGGGGAGTTGGTCCCTGGTGAGTGATGTTCTCAATGTCTCATCATGACCCCGATGCTGCTGCTGCACTGAGCAGCTCCTGCTGCACTCTGGGAACTTGCACCACATGCACGAATTCTACACTCTTGGGCTGTTTTCAACTGCATTTAAATGTCACTGTGTAATACATTAACTCGACTCAAATATTTTGGATTTTTTTATAATCCTTCATTATTCCAGCAAAGCAACATTGGAATGTTTACTTTTCTGAATGACTGCTCACATCTAAATGGCTTTGTTCCTTCAAAAATTACTTTATGATTCGCTCCACTCCCTCCCCAAACATTGACAGGATTTGATGTGTGTTCCCGTTGTTTCGTGAATTGCTCAGAAAGCACCATTTGGCATCTGTGAAGGTGTTCATCTGAACTGCTGTAGATCACACACATGTGCAATTGATCAGAGCCAAATATTACAAAGCAATTGCAAGTGTATTTCTGTTCTGTAACTGCAGTATGGAGAGAAAGCTGCATATAAATCCTATACCATTGTTTTCATAATGTATATTTTAGTTTGATTGGTGGCCTCCATATGGCACGAGAGAAAGTGCCATGATTATTTTTCTGATCCTGGCTAATCCTATGTCTCATAATTTCTTCTGTGTTGGAAAAAAATAACAGGGAAAAGGAAAACAATTAAATAGAAATATTTAAGAACAAACTGGGTCTTTCAACTGTACAGTTCTTCCCTACACATCAGAAACCACAACCACCCAGCACCACATGACAGGAACCTGCAAGTTATTTAAGGCAGTTGTAGACCTTGGAACTGAAAATTATGTACCCAGATCCTGACTGGGGCAACAAAATAAGCAACTTTCTAATCAGGGCTTCCAAGTAGCTTTGTTTCTCACTGAATAAGAATGTGAGAATATTCAGAATATTCATAACATCTAGAAGAAAAACAAATAGCTGATGAAATAATACCAGTCTTAAAAGAGAGTCTGAAAACTGCCAGGGAAATTCCAGTTCCCAAGATATTTGTGGAAATAAGTGATTTTGGATTCACACTGCTAGACTCCACCCTGTGACTTTGGAATGTATTTCCATACTTTTAAGAGAAGAAGAGTAGGAAATAGATGAGTGACTTTTTATTTTATAACACTATGAAAAGCTTTTGAAAGCCCATTTGATATAAAAAATAAATAAGCAACTACATTTAATAGGGCTGTTCTAGCAACCTCAACATTCCTGTAACATCACAAGCAACTCAGATTTCCTTTCTGTGGTTTGTAGCGTCTCTCCAGAACATCTCTCCAGAACAAAATAGAATCCTTGCTACGTATTTTTTTTTTCTTTAAGTCTGTTCGGCTGTTGACAATATAGATCTAATACACACATTTAGTGACTAGGCAGGCATACAAAAAGAGCAAGTATCCCAAGTATAAAAGGCAACATAAATTTAAATGACTGGAAATTGACTTACGTGGTTTGTTACTTCATGCTGTCAGAATTCCACTGACACGATCTTGTAAGATGCAGACCTTTGTGCCTTCTGATTGTAAATAAAAGAGAAGGACATTTATTCCGTTCAGTTCTCAAGAACATGTCTTGAATTTCCTCACAACACGACGGTGAAAAAACCCTCTGTTGTGCTATAATTCTGTCAATTGAGAGACCTGATTAGAAGACCTCAGTTCTTTTCTGGGCAGACTGGATCTCTTGGGGTGAGTAACTGACAGACCAGATGGGTGTCCTGCCATTCAGAGGGACCTTGGCAGGCTGGAGGGATGGGCCAGCAGAAGTCTCATGAAGTTGAACAATGGGAAGTGGCATTCCCTGCCCCTGGGGAGGAATAACCTTTACAACCGACCTCCTGGAAAGCATCTTGGCAGAAAAGGACCTGAGAGTCCTGGTGAACACCAAGCTGACCATGCCATGTGCCCTTGTGGCAAAGCATCCTGGTCTGCATCAGGCAGAATGTCCACAGAAGCTGGTGGAGGGTGATCCCTCCCCTCTGCTGAGTCCTGGTGAGACACCTGGAGAAGGGCCATGGAGACAACTGAGGGCCTGGAGAGGCTGAGAGAGCTGGGACTGCTCAGCCTGGAGAAGAGAATGCTCAGGGGAATCTTATCCGTGTCTATAAATATCCGATGGGGTGGTTTTCCCATAGAAGACAAAGCCAGATTCTTGTCAGAGGTGCCTGGGGACAGGACAAAAGGCAAAGGCACAAACAAATACAGGAAATTTAATTTAATTTATTTTTTGTCAAACACTGGAACAGGCTGCCCAGAGAAACTCTGGAGGCTCAATCCTTGAGGTATTAAAAATCTGTCTGTAAATGACCTTGAGCAACCTGCTCTGAGCAGAGTTTTGGACTAGAAGGTCTCCAGCAGCACCTTTCTGCATCAGCTGGTTTGCGTTTCTTTCTCCGGACCACCTCCATGTAAATGTGAGTTTTGTAAGGGTAAGGACAACAGCAGTGGACTCGACCAAGTCCTGTGTTTTGAACGAAGTTGGATGACACGTATTAGAAACATGTTAGGGAGTGACAGGCTTCTCATGGACTGCACCCAGGCCTGCACGGAATCACAAAGATCAAACTTCTGTATCAGCATCAATGATGTAATCAGTCACCTTTGGCTTATCCTACTTAGCACTGCAAAGAGCAAGTGACTCAGACGTATTCATTCTCTGTTTTGAAGTGTCTTAACTATTGTTTCTGGATGGCCAGGGGGATTTATAGGCTGACACTGGGGAATTATTGGAGTTTCAATAACGCTAGCTTGTTTCTACATAGCTAACAGCATATTAGCAAATAACTGATGGGTGGTCAGGAGCAGGAGGAAAGGTAGTTTAACCTTCAAGCTAAAGATGCACCCTTCTCACCTTGTTTTAACTTTGTAATATCCAGCAACCCTGAGAAATGTCATTCTTTTTCATGACCACGCTGGAGCTGGATCCAATGGTGAGTGCTACAAGCTGTTCTGATAAGCATTCCACAGTTTGCATCTCCACAGTTTATTTAGAAAACTGGTAAGAAACCACCTTAACCAAATCATGAGCTCTTAAAGAGAAGAAAAAATAGTACAGAAATAGGAAACTCTGTCAGATGAGTGAGGATGAGTATGAAAAAATGGTGGGTGTGTGTGAGGGATCTAACCAAAAGTTTATAGAGCAGCAATATGCAGAGAGGGTGCAAACAACAAAAAAGGTCACCATGTTAATGGTTAGAGGAAGACCTAGGAATGGTTTCTCTAGTATTTAGTGAAAGGGAAGAGCAAGAGAGGCATGGAGAGCAGTGACCAAAATCTCACTGTCACAAAAGTTTCTGGTGGATTCTTCTGTTGTCCCAGTCCATTTAGAGAGCAGTAAAATGGAAAAAAATACTTGTTACCTCGTTAGATAATATGTGGGGAAATTGCAAGTATGCTTGAGGATAGGATTTGAATAGACAATAGTCTTGCTAAACTGAAAAAAATAGAGGATGAGGTTGTACAGGAACAAATGAAAAGTAGTGTATTGGGCAGTATACATACATGTATTGTATATGTGAACTCAGATTATTTTCCAGGGATGGATAAGCATTCAGAAGCCCTGAATTACACAGACTGTTTGGACATCTTTTCATAATGCCTATTGTGGCACCATAATATAAGAAAGATACAAAGATATTAGAAAGCATCCAAAGGAGGGCAATGAAGATGGTGAAGGGCCTTGAGGGGAAGCCGTGGGAGGAGTGTCTGAGGGCACTTGGTCTGTTCAGCCTGGAGAAGAGGAGACTGAGGGGAGACCTCACTGCAGTTACAACTTCCTCGTGAGAGGAAGAGGAGGGGCAGGCACTGATCTCTGCTCTGTGGTGACAGTGACAAGACATGAGGGAATGGCCTGAAGCTGTGTTGGAGAGGTTTAGGTTGGATATCAGGAAAAGGTTCTTCGCCCAGAGGGTGGTTGGGCACTGGAACAGGCTCCCCAGGGCAGTGGTCACAGCACAGCCTGACAGAGCTCAAGAAGTGTTTGGACAACGCTCTCAGGCACAGGGTGTGACTCTCGGGGCTGGTGCTGTGCAGGGCTGGGAGTTGAACTTGATGATCCTTGTGGGTCCCTTTCAACTCAGGATATTTTGTGATTCTATGAGGTATCCCTGATAAAACTGCTTACCTGTTAGAAGAGAGGGCTTCCAGAGTGATTGAAGACGACCCCAGCGCTCCCATTAATGCCACTGCATCTTGTAGTGGGGTGTTCAGAGCAGGATGGGGAAAAAACAGATCTGTGATAAAGCCATGTAGTGTTATGTCTTTAGCTGTTGCTGTCTGCAGTCCCGATGAATTAGATCCCCAATAAACTTTATGAACAGCTCCTGCTTCTGTTTTCTGTTTGGGAGCTCTGAGATTTCCTGCACAGCTTCCTGCCAAGAAATGGACTTTGTGGACCTGGAGCAATTCCACTGGCAGCATTCAAAAGGAGCAGCTGCATTTTCCCAACCCATTGCTGTTACACATCATTCCCCGAGTGCAACTTCGGTGGTTTACTGTAGCACTTTTCTTATCTGTTGTGGTGCCAAGAGAAACAAGTTTCTATCAACATTCAGTGGCAATTTTGTGCAAACACATTTTATTTTGCTTTCCAGCCCTCCAGCAGTACGTGTGTTGTCAACTGTTACATTTCAGCTGTGGGGTGGCCCTTGCCAACTCAGGGCTAGTAAAATATCCAACTTTTTTAACAAAAAAAGGAAGCGTTTACATGCTCTTCATAGTTAATAGTAGTATTTTATCCAAAATATTTTATAACTGAGAACATTTATTGTTTCTGTAAGGAAAATTGTCACAAAATTTGCGCTGTTATACATTCAGTTACTATATCTGGACTTAATAACTAAGGAGACTTTACCAAATTCACTGCAGCAAAAAGAAGATCGCATTTTTATCTTAATTTTTGCTAACAGAATGCTCTGAATATGTCCTTGAAATCTGATCTGAAATAGTGATTGAACAATAAAATGTATAGCAGCTTTCATATTTAGAATTTGTTTTGAAAGTCTGAAGGCAGGCCAAGTAAGCAGACACTTGAATACTTCCATAAGTTGCCTTTATATCACATTATGGCCAATTTGTCAGCAATAATGCAATGCAGGGGCACAAATTCATATTTGGCTTGGAAGGAAACAGATTTGCATTGTTGTCTGAAACGCTGTATTTTGTATGTCCATTAAGCAAACCACAGTTGTAAAAATAAATTCCATTTCTTGCTTTCATATTCAATTTTCATGTTAAAAATGGTTTGTATTACTATTGTGTTGCATTGCTTTCCAGCATATGCTGATTATTAAATGAAAGATTTAAAATATGGAAATAGGAAGTAATTTATTTGGCAATTGAATACTGATTCAAAGTCAATGAATTTTTTCTTAGGTTTGACTCTTTTGAAATTCATAAGAATGTTTGTATTACCTGGTTTGGATAATATATAAACATCTTTGATTTCTTCTGGGAACTCTTTATGAATTTATATTGTAGTTGCATTTGACTAATGATTTCAGTTCAAGTCATGCAAATCATTAGTGCTGAAAACTATCAGATTAAAATTCATATTATTCAAGAAAAAGATTTGTCTGTTTCAGATGGCTTCTGAAGTTATTGCAACGGAAGGTGTTAACTATATTTCTTTCCATTATTTATCCCTGTGTTCACTTTGTGCCACACAATATGAATATGAATATCTACAAAATGATCTGTTTCTTCTCAACTTGTCTTTGGGTTTTACACATACACACACAAAGACAGAAAGTTGTTGGGTTTAACTGATTTTTGATGTGCACCACAAAAAAATATTAATCTATTTTATTGGTCTCAAAAACTTAAATTTTTACTCAAAATTGACCTCACAGTATTCTTTAAAATCTCCAGATCAAGCACACTTTGGAAAACACCTGTCTGATAATTCCAGAAGACCAATCTTTTCAAGCTTTGAGACTTAAATGAGAGGTTTGGTTCCCTGGACAGCTAAGCTGATCTGATTGCTGTGACTGCTAGGAGAGCTTCCTTCACCTTTTTGTCTTTTAGTTCCCCCTTCCTCCAGATGTCCTCTCTTCTTTTGTTGTACCTCAGCCTCCCTTCTCCACCTTCCTTCCTCCAGCCCTTCCCCAGTTCTGACTGTTGGGTCCATCATTCCCACTCGCCTACCTAATTCCAGCTCTGATGCTCCTCAGGACCTCACCCATCCTGGCAGCAGTGAATTTTTAGTGACTCACCTTGTCGAAATGAACTCTGTGCATTGGCATCAATAGACTTAGGAGACACAGAAGTCACAAAGGTTTTGGGAGTATTTTGTCTCCAATAACACAAAAATCACTTAAACTTAGAGGTTAGCTGTGCTACTGACAGAAGGCCCCCGAGTTCTTCAAGCACAGAATTGTGGTTTTCTGCACTTCATAGGACAGAGAAAATCCTCCTGCATCCCTGGTTTGTCGCTTAGAGTTACACCATGGCAACTTCAAAGAAATACATAATGCTAATCTAGGTCCAGCACTGACTAATAAAATTCATTTCAGCATTAACATTTTTACACTCCATCAGCCTTCGTGGATAGTTTTCTGTGAAACAAAGATGGTGCATTCAGTACAGATTTTAATAAATGGGGAAGAACAGTTACAGGGTTTTGTTCTCCCTGTTATAATATCCCTGGCAACTGAAGTCAGGACAAATTTGATTGCAACAAGAAACTCCTAATGAGTTTGCCAAGATGCTATCCCCAGCATGTCTCACTAATGAGGCTGAGAGGCTGTGATTGGGGGTGGTGTTATATTTATTCTGCACACATAGAAACGTTAATAACCCTTCGGAAAGATTAAGTTCCTTCCTAGCAGTATTAATGAATGCAAAATGAGGATTTTTTTCTTCCCAAAGAAAACAAATTAAGAAACAAACCCATGAACATTTGGTTCAAATCAGCACCATCATTTTTCAATCCATTTGGCATCTTTTTATTCTTTTATTATTTAAAACCTAAATGCATTTTTATTTTCTGTTAAATGGTGATCTGAAGAAACACCTTATTCAACTCAACAAAATTTCCCAGTGGAGACCAGCAAGATTGTGGCATCACTGGAGCGGGGACTGGCACCCCGGAGCTGGGCTGAAATGGGGCTTCTGAGCCATGGGTAGGGTTGAGGGAGGCCCTGAGGGTGCTGGGCAGGGCCAAGAAGGCTTATTAATGCACTCAGAGCCTTTATAGATAGGTATGGGCTTTCCTTTGATGGTCCGTAGGCATCTTTTCACAGCTGTGTTAGCTGTGTTGAACACAGTCCAATGTCCAGATCTTCCACGGCTTTTACATGGGAATAAACAACTTTTTTCCTTACTTGTTTTAGATTTTCAGGAAATCACTGGCATGGGAAAAGATCTACAACTTGTATTGTAGTTGTTTACAGATAAAGTGTTAGTTGATTTTTTTCTGTATTACATTAAATACAAAATGCATTGTGGAGGTTAAGCAAAATCTCTGAAGTCACAGAGTTGCTATGGAGCGAACGTTTCTGTCATAAAGTGAGCGCATTACATGTCTTACAAGACGGACAAAATTACAATTGGTGATGAACTGAGAATTTGGTTTTTCAAGACTGTTATGATCAGCAGTAACAGATGCTGGGAAAGGGTTTTTTTTTTGACATAGCAGAGCTCCAGGAGCTGAGGTAATGCATCACCCATTTCCATTGTAGTTGTAACTGAACAAAGATTAAAAACAACACTATTAAGAAGAACAATTTTGCTTTAATGGATTTATAATCTTAAACATTGTGACTGATCACACACAGTAGTCATTAGAAGGTAAATATGCTCAGCAGTGGGAGCTACATTACCTACACAACAGCAGTTAGGGGAACACTACTGAGATCAGTGCCAAGGTCCCAGAAGTCAGGAAAGCAGAAGTGAGTTGGGCTCAACGTACTTGTGTTACAAGCTGTTTAGTGACATCAGCATCCCATTCAATTTACAGAATAAGCAAAACTTATCTAAAGTGAGATTCTTCCTGCTTTTCCGTAGCTATTTACAAGCTAGGCATCTAGTCTAACCATGGTTTGTAGGTTATCTTTCTAGTCATTGGAGGAAAGTAGTTATCTCCAGAGGGTTTTCAGACATTTAAAATTCTCAGCAGCGTCTTCGTACACTGAACTTTGCCTTTTTTTTTTTGTCACCTAGAAATCTAAGATTTAAATCACTAAAATGAGATGAGGTCAATTCCCTCCCAAGTACAGAGAAGAGTTTCCTTCACTATGTTGCAGTCCTTGGCTGCACACCAAATCAAGAGGAACAGAAGGTACAAAATCTTTCTGAAATACAACCTCCCATAGATAGCACATGTGTGGTTTGGTCAGTCTGAGGAGCTGCAAGAGCTACAGCAATTCAGCAATGTTAGATTCTTTATGGGCTGTAATTAGTTTTATAACAAGACTTTACAAGTAAGTGCAATCTGAGATTTTTTGGTTTTTTGTCCTCACTGGACAGTTGAACAGATTTTCATGAGGTTGCAAAAGACTTTTCCCTAACAAAAATATTAACCCGCAAATAAAGGTCAAGCTCCTGCTGTAAAACCTGGAGAAAACAGAATGTCCAATGAAAAAGCTGACAGGACTGTTTTATATAACAGACAAAACAATGTGGTTCCCTAGCTGTATTTTCACATATGTGTGACTAATCGGGGCTGAAATTTTTGCAAATAAATAGCATTATGCAAGCACCAGATATGGGGAAATTTCCTCATAAGCAAATGAGTTTTGCATAATCTTAAGACATCAAACCCAAGGTCTTTTAATAGAATATATAGCCCAGTCTGTAATAAAATTTATTCCAGCTGCTCGTGTTGCAATGAATCCCTAAATATGCAAAGCATTATCCCGCTGATAATGGCAGACCTCCTGATTTTCATTAAGTCCTGAATATTCAAAGTGTATTGAGAAAGTTTCAGTTTTCCTGTTCTCCAGAGATTTAAACACCCTTCAGTCTTCTACCAGGCAGATGTGAACCCGCTTCCATCACATGCTAAATCAACTGGGAGCTGATGTTTCAGCGCGTTGTCGAGCCCAAGCTGATGTACTCTCACAGGGTTTATTAGCTTTGCCCCTTGACAGCAGCTTTGCATAGCTCCTGCCTGGGAGATGGCTTGTCTCCAGTCTCTCCAGACCACGTCTGCCTGCAGGATCTGTATAGAGGCACCCATGGGAAAGAAGTTTAAGAAGTGCTGCCTACCTCATACACAGGGGAGGCTGCTGAGACGGTGCTTGTAATGTGAATGGTAAACTTGCTTACAGCTGTGAGATTTCTCTTTGGCAGCTCCGAGGGATCTGGCTGCAATCAGAAACGCACGCTGCGCGAACGCTGCTGTATTAACTCATTCTAATGGTTTCTATTTTGTTACTACCAGGCACGGTTATGCACAGTGCACAGAAACCAGATTATCAGGAAGAGTGAAAACCCGTCGTGGGACAGCTGTGTCCCTTTAAATCCGACAAACCAAATAACTTACAATGGCTTTCAGAGCATGTATTATTTATTATCAGTCATATAGTCTCCCTCAGCTCTTATTCAGATTTGACCTGCACTGCGGAGTTTTGCCAGCAGAATTATTTCAGAGCAAGTGTGAAAATAATGGTGCTCCCTTGCTGATAGAGCTGGGCTGCAGGAGAGAGCATTTGTTGGCTTGATTAATGTTGCAGGGGAAAATCAAACAACACCCAAGTTGACAGAAACCCCCTCTTGAATGAATTCACACTGCATCTTCACCAGGCTGCTGTACCAGAATAGCTGTGCTCAAACTGGGCTGTCCACAGAGGCTCTGTAGGAGAGTTGAGCTCTCAGAGAAAAACAATCTTAAAAAAGCAGTCAAAATGGAACCTACACGTAAAAGAGAGAATAACGGTTTTGCTCATTAGGCATCATAGAGAGGGTTTTGCATTTTGCGAAACCCTGGATATGTTGAATTCAGTAGCAAAGGCCTTGTTCTTGTAGGCACAGAACTAAATGCAGGATTCAGGCTGAAATTTCTTCTTTGGCTCAGGCAGGCCCAATAGAATTAAACTGTTTATCTCTTCACATTACATCTTTTTTGTTTTCCAAAGGAATCCCAGTACTTAATTCTTTAATATATTGAACTGTGATAATTATTCTTCATTTCTGTTTATTGGAATGCCAATACTCTCTCTTTCCTTATTGTTGTGTTATTAATGCATTGTTTTATCGAGATAACGGAAATCGTTAGCACAATATCCATGGAGAACTGTGAGCTGGTAGGCATTTATCATCTTCCTTATCCTTTGAGACTTTGCTTTTAATACAGGGAAATCTCTTAAGATTAATGGACTGAGGGAATGGGCTGAGGGTTAGATGAAGGCAGAGAAGCAAAACACACATTCCAAGAAGAGCATTGCTGTGAAGAGTGAACACAAAGAACAGAGCAGAGGTGTAGAATATGCTTTGCAGAGAACTTCCCCGAGTCCTGGCTGCAGCTCATTGCAGTGCACTGCAGTCTTCATTAAAACTTGATTTCCTGAGCTCTACAAACTGTGCTTGTGTCCCTCCTGGTGCAACATGCAAAGGTTCCCTTTCTCAGTGGTTCAGTCATCTGCGCACGTGTCACGTCAGTGTTTAATGCCTTCACATAGTCCCAGGGCACTCCTCGTGTTGCTTGAAAGCCTCAGAGCCAAACCTTTAAAGTGATTAAAAAATCAAGACCAAACTCTATTAAAGGCTGAATTTCAGTCAATTAGCTGCTAAGACAGCTGAACACCCGGGATGATGCAACTCACAAATCAGACGATAAAGCACACAGAGCTGGGAGATTGGGCAACCTCAGGGCCACACAAAGTTTTTCTTTCTGAGGAAGCCTCTTCCCATGCCTATCTCCTGCCTACCCCAGTCCTCAATATTGTGGTCTAAACGACAGTGACAAAAATACACTATTCAAAGAGTGGATACATACACTGAAACCTGAAGGAGATTGGGTATTTCAAGACACCCATTAAGGTCTTAATTGCTGGAAGTCTGGGTTACAGGTAGAAATTGTTTAGCTATGACCCTGATATAGGGTTGGATTTTAAATCACCAAATAACTCCACATTAGTTTGGAATAATGATAATAATATTTCACGTCTTTTATGGTATTTATATGAAATAGGAGTGGTGCAATGATAATAGCCTATGTTTTAATCTGTTAGATTTATAATGGTATCATACAGGTAACTACACCTAGCTCACTGGGTGAGTGATATGTTTTATATCTCAGGGTGGTAGAGGATGAGTAAGATTGAATACAGAAGAAGTCTCATTTTTGAACACTGGTCTTTCATGAGAGACCATTAAAGGTCATTTATCTACCTCACTGTATTTTACCTGTCATCTGTCATTTGAATAATATCCATTTGAATTGTATCCTTTAAATTTTTACCTACCAACTGCCAAGGAT
The DNA here is from genome assembly GCA_013398855.1 of Mohoua ochrocephala. Classification (NCBI taxonomy): domain Eukaryota; kingdom Metazoa; phylum Chordata; class Aves; order Passeriformes; family Acanthizidae; genus Mohoua; species Mohoua ochrocephala. Next base: position 174,471 of record VZTA01025650.1, read on the forward strand.
CATTGACTAGGAAAAAAAATTAACTTCATATCTGTACAGAAGTTCATTAGAGAAAATTATTCAAAATTCAATTAATTATACTAATTTATTCCTAGAGCTTTTAAAAGCCTGTTCTTTTAAGAGTGAGATACTACTACTGGGATTTGAAGTGAGATGTGAGAAAAACAAGCAAGTGCTATTTATATACTCACAAGTTAGTCAAATGCAGAGGTAGGTGGATGTCATCTAATATACTAATTCTGTACTCACAATTAAATAATAAAAACTGAAGTTAATAACAACAACTACAATTGCTTTCTGTCCAACAATTTTTTTCCTGGAAATTACAGAAGCATAATTAAGCTAACCTAGGAACATAGCTGTACTAATCTAACTGTCTATATAAATGCATATTCCAGTATGAGAGTGGCTTTCTCTGCTCCAGCTGAATCAGTTCTAAAGGAATAATGCCAAAACTGGGAAAAAAAGGCCTCTTATAATTAGATGAAAGTGTCCACACATGAATTTGTATTAATGCCTTGTAGCACTTTAGAATCACAGCTTACCTTTTATTACCATAATTTTCCATGTGAACAATCTGTAATCTTCTGTCAAATGCCAGTAGCATCAACACATTCTGAGTTCAGTCTTGCATGAGGGTCCTATTCTAAAATAAATTCAGCTGTGTTTCAAGCTGTTCTCTGCATTTCCATTCTTTTTTTTTCTGGTTCTGGGAAACTATGCTGAAAGCTGACTAGCCACATTTTTTGACTCACACTGCTGACAAGTAAGTTCTTTCAGAATTTATGGTATTTTTTACTCTCTACCACAGAGTTTCATTCTTCCTCAAGTGAAGATGTGTATTTACACAGCCTGTCTAAAATAGTCTTGCCAATTGAGTAAATACTGCTCTGTATGTAGAAGAATCTTAAGTTCTTTAAACAAACGTAAAAGGATATGAGTTGATCAAGGAAAAAAGCATTTGTGACTTGACAGTGTCATGAGGAGATTCCTGTGTTGATGAGGACACATACCAGTTAAAGTAAGTGAATCTGAATGTGCATTTTAGCAGTGATATGACTCCGTAATTATCCTGGTTTATTTCTGGGAAGACCTGAAGCATGTGTGTCTAAGGTATGATTGTGGAGTAAGTGTCATCCCATACCTGCAAAATGTACTGACAGTGCTGTTCCTGTACAGGTTGTGTTCTTCACATCTCTAGGACATCAAGCAGAAGCCAGCAGTGGTGCCTCCCAAGGAGCACAGGCACACAATTGCTCCCTTCACCACGCTTCCTGAGTTGCCATTGCACTTCTGGAGGTGATGCTTCGTCATCTGTGTACTGGTAGCAGGATGACTGCCATAGAAAAGAGATCCCTCTGCATCTTTTCTCTCCCAGCAGAGTCAGTGCATGTGGATCAGATTATAGACCTCTTCACTCCTGAGATACAAGAAGGAAGAATTTCATAGCTGCCTTGTTGAATTCCAAGTCCCTGAAGGGTCTTGGGAATCTTTTCAGATTCCCTCTGGACTCTGTCACCTAAAAATAGATAGAAGATGGCTTTTCCTTTATTTTCCCCTCAGTTGCTTTTCCAGATGTCTGGCAGTTTTGAAGGCTGATGCGGGACCATCAGCTGTTGCACTGATGCTGTGCAGCTGCTCTGCAAAGGTGTGCACAGGGAGCCTGCACTGACTCAGGGATGTGACAGCAACATACATACAGCAGCAATGAAACTACAGCAGCCTCAGCCAGCATTGCTCAGGGCCTCACAATTCCCTCTGACAGCCTCCAGCAGGATCTCTCTCTTCTAATCAAAGGCAAATTGCCTTTAGACCAAGTAGTTCCATGTGCCTTTCTGTGCACTTGGGGACTTGTGAGCCCATCCAAGCAGTTCTGCTGTAACTGAGGGATGTGGTGCACGGCCTCAGGAGGGATGTGGGCGGTATCTGGCTGGGGCAGGTATTGCTGATACCTCACATGGGCTCTCTCAGCCTGCTTGAGATTGCCACCCTGTTGCAAAGCTGGCAGATGTGGAGCTCTTCAGCTCCATCCCCCAGCAGCCTGGTGCTGTGGCTCAAGCCCATCTTTGTCGATAGCTCAAGGATTTGCTCTGGAGGAGTTGAACTATGTGCACATACTGCAATCTGCCAACTCTTCTCTGAGGAAAATAGCCTCTGGCAGAAAAGAAGAGAGTTTTGAGACAGACGTTATTGTGAAGTGCTTTGGCAGGACTGCCTGCAGCTCTTCTGTAAAGCCCTCTGTGGTACTGATGTGGAGGAGTCCTAGAGACTTCTGTAGGAGGGAGAATAAAGTCCCATTTTATGTACAATGACAATATATCTTTCTGATGTAAAACCCACATTCTAGGTGGTTCTGGGAAAACAGTCATTGTGGACACCAGGTTTCAGTGATAGAAGTCACTGCCCACTTATTATTTCTTTATTTATTATTCTGTGAATTATAAAAGCCATATTTAGGACTCTAGGAAAAAAGGACTAACCTACTTTATTTACAAGTTACAGAATGTTTCTGTAATGCCTCAGAGAAATGAGCATACCTTTGGCCCTTTTATAGATTCAAATAATTTATTCTTTCTTAATTATGTAATTTGCTAGAACTCATAATGAAGTGGTACAGCTAATTTTATTTTTTCCTGACAGAGTGGAAGAGGCAAATGTAATTTCCAGTTACTGCAGCAAAGCACCAGGATCTATTTAGAGAAATAAATTGATTTAGATGCCATAAAAAGTGGCAGCACAAAGTCAAAGCATTACTCATACTGTTAAATAATTTAGCTAGTGACTTCTGTCTCACTTGAGTATATCCGACTCGGTACACTTTGGGATTTCTATTTGTAGGCCTTTGATCTCTCGGAGATGACTGCCTTTTATATCCTCCCCACAAAACTCAAAGGAACACCTTTGGAATGAAGGTTATGCTCAAAACAGTTGTTTCTCTTTCCTGTTCACTTCAGATCCAAAGGCACAAGGCCAGTCAGGAGTGTGAAGCACTTTTTCACTGACCATGATATTATCCTGGGCAGCTTTCCCTTATCCTGCAGGAAAGGCAGCTGCTTCTCTGGGCGAGATTTCCTTCGGTTTGGTGGATGTCTCACAGCAATTGTGGCATCCTGCAGTCAGTTTGTGTGAGAAAGCTTTACCTGGCTGTGGTGGAAGGGAGCTGTCCCTACCTGCTGCCTCTTTACAGGCAGTAGCTAATTTTAGCTGTGATGTAAGTGAAATCCAGTATCTGATCCAACATCCTCAGGGTGAGTTACCTAATTTCTTAATCACAGTTCCATTTTGAACTCATGTGGCACTTAAAAGTAAACGAAAAACCTCTGGGCTTGAAGCTGATGGTTACCTTGGGACCAGCAGGGTTATACTCACCATGAACAACCATTGGTAGTTTCATTCTGTATTATATATTCAGTGTATATATTTACATAGGCTTCAAAGAGCAAATTAATTTCCAAAGCAGAGACGCTTTCTGAAATAAACCAGATTAAGACAAAAAAGAACCCTTAAATTTGTGAAATAAACTCATTACCAGATCGATGCCACAGTCAAGTAAGAAGTTAAGTAAGTGTTGTTTGGTAGTTAATTTTTGTTCAGGAGTTAGTCAAGGAAGAAATTAAAGGAAAATTTGAGAAAGAAATTAAAGGAAGGAAAAAACCTAAAATGCCAATATAAGTGAGTATGAATTACAAACAAGAACAAAAAAAGGAATGTCAATAAGGAGAGATAAAGATAGAACAAAAGAGACTGGAAGTTCTAAAGACAAAAATAACACCTTCTCAAGGGTATTAAGGAGAATATAAAATGTAACTGGTATCCGTTGCCACAAGGAGATGGAAATTTTTGAAGAGCAACAGGAAAAACTGTTTATTCGATAAATGGTTTTGTCTTTCATTTGCAAAGAAACAGAGAAATCTAGTCATAGCACATGAGGATGGAAAAGTGCTTTCTGGTGTGCTTGAGTGAAAGGAATCCCACTAAATCCAGTTTGACTCCAGTGATCCAAACTGTGCTAGTCAGCTGCACCTTATCACTCTCTACAACCAGCTGAAAGAAGGTTGTAGCGAGGTGTGGATTGGTCTCTTCTCCCAGGAAAACAAGTACTAGGAAAAGTTTCTTTACCGAAAGGGTGGTCAGATATTGGAACAGGCTGCCCAGGGAAGTGGTGGAGTCACCCTCCCTGGAAGTGTTCAAACAGTGCGTGGCTGTGGCACTTGGGGATATGGTTTAACGGTGATTAATAGTTGGACTCGATCTTAGAGGTCTTTTCCAACCTAAAGGATCCTGTGATTCTCTCCAGTCAGGGGCAGGTGCTCCAGAGGGGAGTTTGTTCCACTCTGTGCGGGGGACTGCAGCACTCAAACGACCGCCAGGCTCAGATGAGTAACCAGGCCAGGTGTGCATGTTCTGTTACCCTGCAATGACAACAGAATTGCACACACGTCTGGTGGCCCTTGATGCCACACCAGTGGACACCATCTTCGACAGCTCCACCCGAGCAGCTGGTTAGGGACAACTTCAACAGGTTCTGTTCGTGGCTAAATTCATGATCCCCACCTACAGAAGGAATGATTTGGTCTTGCACTGAAGGTGCCCTTTTTTTAGCAGCTGTCAAGATAATAGTGTGTGACAGCATAACCATTGTCTGTTCAGGCACAGCTTATCATTCTTTAAAATATTCTGGCAGTTTTCCAGGTGTGGCTTTGTGATAGCCTCAGCACTTACTTCTTCTAGGGTCACTGACTCGGTCACGCATGCATTCTTGTTTTAGGATTCCTGAAAACTCCCTTTGCCCAGCACTTTTCTCAAGAATATAGGCATACATGCTTATAATGCTTTGTCACCTATGTGCTATGAATATCTGTGTGCCTACAGCAATGCTCTGGCATGTGCTCTAATTTTTTTGCTTCTCTTTGGACTACAATAATTCTTTTCTTTGTGATGACCTGTTCAAATCACAATTTCCCTAAAAGTGCAGCTGGTCAGACCATTCAGTCCCCAGTCTGCCCATAATCACCGGCCTTCTGAGGAAACATTTGGGGGTTGCTTCATAATGCATTGATTTTTCAGTGCTTTTTTGAAAATAACCTTGAGAAAACACAAGTAATGAATTACCACTGTGGCACATAATACCATAACCTGCATTGCTAATAGTTCAACACTGGGTGAAATAGGACACATAACAAACTAGATGTTGTAGGACTGTAGAACAGCCAGTCCCACTGAGACTTAGTAAATACTCTCCTAGTGTCTGATGCCCATATTGTAATTTTGTGGTGATTATATTCAGTTTTCTCCTTGGTTTGTTGAGACAGTGTCGCTGATTGGTTTACCAGGGATTCATAACAAAAACTTTTCTCCCATTCAGCTCCTGTTTTTTCCTGTTACAACAGTGCCTGTCATGCACTGGGAAGGGGTTGTTTTCAGTCATTCTGATTGGAGAATGATGTTGTTGTACTCCTAAAACCTGGTGAGAAACGACCACAGTATCATTGCAAAATGTGGGTTTTAATTTTAAAATGCAGTCTTACTCTGTAGACACCATGACAAATGATTTTAGTTTTGGGCCCTGCCATTTGAGTTTTAGATCAGAATAATTATTTATGGCGAGTATTTCCTTCCATTTCTCTACAGCAAGAATGCATCCTGATAACTTCCTGAAACTACACAGGCAGCTTCTTCTTGAGGAATGCTGGATTTCCATTAGGGATGGATTTTACCAGTTCAAGGGTCATCAGTTTACGTGTTGTCCTTTCGCAGATCTGTGATACATCTCCACACAGCAACTAAATAAAGCTACTGGTCTGTAGTCTTGTGACATATGGCTAAGATGGTGGACCTTTCTGCTGTTAATTAGGCCGACTTTCCTTCTATTAATCTCTGCAGTGAGAGCAGCACATGAGCAGTATCAGCAAACTACATGGACCTGATAATATTGCAATCAGATTAATCTGCAATTATTCTAGCATTTGAAGCTAATGAGAACACGGCGTTTTCAAGGAGCAATAATCCACCCTGGTTATGCACCGAAAACTGTAGGAAGGCCTTAATCGCATCACTGCCCATCGGTGGTAATTTATCCCAAATGGATTCAAGGTCTACAGTATTCAGTGTTCCATTCACTACACCTCAATTTCCTAATAAAGTACTTAAAATTCTCCATCTCCCTTTCAAATATTTCTCAATCCATTGCCTAAGCAGGCTTTGCTCAGCATACATTCCAGTGGAATAATTAGGAAGTTTAATGGAACAGTTACTTGAGTTAATTTGAACCATATGTAACTCTGTTCCGGATTTAAAAGACCTTCTGACTTTCCATATTGCCTTTGGAAAGTTTGGCTTCTGGGGACTTCGATTCCAACAGTAGTTGGCATTTGCTCAATAAAAGGAAACAAGGTGAGCAGATAGAGACACACTCTCCGAGCATGGGCACGTCCATCACTGCTACAGAGAAGTCTGACCTGACATTTCATGGAGAAGTTTATTCTGGGAAAGCTAAACATTAGGTGGAGTTAGTACTGTGTGATGCTGGCTGATCACAGGAAGGATTACAGGTGCTCAGGGAGGTTGTGGAGTCTCCCTCTCTGCAGACATTCCAACCCCTCCTGGATGTGTTCCTGTGTCACTGCTCCAGGTGACCCAGCCTTGGCAGGGAGGTTGGGCTGGGTGATCCCCAGAGGTCCCTTCCAACCTTAACAAGTCTGTGATTCTGTGATTCTGTGATGCAGACTCGTCACACAGCTGGCTGGCAGGACAAGCTGTGAATACTCTAATACCCCAAATCCCGCTGCAGTGTGTGGGAGGGTTTTGGGCCAGGGGATAGACTATCTCCGTAGGACCCCTGCGGATCCCCGCTTGTGAAAACCAGCACTGTTTGGTTACTTTTCACCCGTTTACAAAGTGGATGGAGGCTGTCACACAGTTAGCTGTGATGCAATTATATAGTGTGGCATTTCATCAATGCAGCATTCCCAAGGAAACCGTGCCAAGAGCAAATATTGAAAGAGTTGTGCACAATCTTATGAACCAAGCAAAAATAAATCCCACATAGACAAGTGAACTATTTGTGCAGGACAGGCAAGGAAACTTAGAACATTATTAAAAGGCAGTGATAAAAATTGGGATGAAGAGCTATCTCTGGACTCACGGCCAGTAGAGCAGCCATTGTAGTTTGGTTGGTATACGTTTCTTGAGAATTTAATTTGAAGAGAACTGAAAACAGCACAAAACTTTTGGCTGTAAGAGGATTGGTTTGCTGAATGCCAGTCTGAGCTGAAACCTTGCAAAATTCCAACCTAACTGACAGACCCTAAATAGTTTGTTTCAGAGTTTGAAGAATGAAATTTTATCACATTGATATATTTTTGTTTATGTGATTTCCAATCAAGGTATCTGTGGAAATATCCTTAAGTGTTTGAAAGCTAAAAGAAGTGTCATAACTGTACTAATGTTAACAAAGGTATCATACGAAATCCAATTAATTTTGAATGTTAAAGGCAAGACTCAGGGGGTGAATAATCACTGGTATGAGTGCATATAACACCACTAAAGTCTTCCTACTGAGAGCCTTAATTTCTTTGCTATTGCTCTAAACTCGGTGCCATCTAATTCTGCTTTGACCATGATTTCCACCATGTCTGCTATTAAAACTAATTTTTTTTGGTTGGTTTTTTTAGATGAAATATTTCTGATGTCCCTTTTTATTTCATAGTCTAATCCAAACAGTAGCCTGGTTCTCACATAATTTTTGGCTTAACTCATTCCCCTTCTGGGAAGTGTTCAGCCTGTTCCATATTGTCCTTTTCCTGGAAACCCCTTAACATAGCTGCTGTCCTTAATCCTTTTGTGATTGTATTACATTCCAAACTCCTCTTGGGCTTGGATTCTAAACAATGCTTGCTTCCTAAACAATGCAATGCCCAAACTGCTCATCCAATAAGCTCTTTGGATACCCTTAACTTGGTTCTCATTAATGTCTATGCCTTCAAAAACATGTTTTGCATTTCCTAATTGCCCATGGAAAGCATTCTTTGTCTTTTGCTTAGAACCCCACTGTCTGTTTTTCTTTAGCAGGCATCAAGATGATAGTCCCTAAAGGCATAAAAAATGTTTGTTTGGTCACAAACACATTCCCATTTTAGAATCCCTGAAAATTCCCTTCATGTGGAACAGTATGCAAGAATATAAGTGTGTGTTTTAGCCCAGTGCTATTAATATCTGTGTGTTTACAGACATGTAACTGATACATGTTTAAATTTATTTGATTCTCTTCAAGATAATTGGAATCAAATGGCTCTATGGGGGGATCTTATTTTTCTTTCTCTATTGTGGGAATCCCAGGTAACTCAGCTAATTTCAGATACATTTAGGTGAGGTGAATCACCCTGTTAGTAGCAAATGTGGATGTTAAATGAACGTATGAGCAGAAGAACATTTCACACTGGCAAACCTGACACCAGGACTCCTAAAAGCAATGAGTTTTTGGATTGCCTCCTGAAAATGTCAGTTTTCAATAAGTATGTGCATGTAGGTGATTCTGAAGATCAAAAACATACTCGTATTTTATGAGTATTCAAAATGTTCAAGAGGAAGAGAAGGTAACAGGAGCCTTGCTAGATAACATCAGTTCTTAGCAAAATATTAAAAAAATTATAAAGATTCTGTTGGTAAAAAGTTGAAAGAGAAGGGTTTATAATTAAGCTTGGCAAATAGATGAAAAATAGGCTTTGTCAAATATATTTGATTTCTTTTTCACAATTATAGTTGATAGAATTAAGTACATAATGAACTTCTGTAAAGCATTTGATTTACTACAATTGACATGTTGATAAGAAAATTAGGACTATGCAGTATCAATAAATTACGTTTTAAATGGATTAAGAACTGGTTCACAGGACTGAAAGAGTACTTGTCAGCGGGGAGTTATTACTGATGATGACATTTTTAGGAAGGTTCTCTAGTGATTACTCCTAGTTCTAAATCAGCTTCATTTTCATCACCTCTGTGTTCTTCATAATTTGCAGTCGATTAGCAGAAATAAGTGAAGAATAAAATCAGTGGTGTTAGCCCTTGCGAATGGTCCAAAGTGGTGAAGGATGTGAAAAACAAGTCACCCAAACAGAGGGTTCTGGATTACAAGGGAGAAAGTTGAGCTCAATGAAACACATTTTACTTTAACATAAACTTCTGGGAGGACACAGGGCAAGGAATAAGATCTTGCTGAGGAGGACAGTCTGTCTCCTGGGAAACAGTGAGAGGTTTAGCAGAGAGGTAGCATGGTCTCCCAGTGTAATGTGCTATAATAAAGGGTTTATGGTGCATAAACCCCAGAACTGTAAACGGGGAATATGGACATGATTTCACCTCTCCACATAAAATTCCTCAGGTATGCAGCTGTGATACCAACACTTTAAAAAACATGGTTGAAAGAGCAGAGAGGGCCGGAGAGGAATGACAACAATCACTCCAAGGTTAAGGAAAACGTTTTAATGCGGCAGACATCTTTGTTGCACAGTTAATTCATCAATGCCCCTGAACACCACTCCTTCAATACAGTAGTTCTGTCAGTTTTTTGGTACCTTCAAAAGAGCTCTCTATATATTTAGATAAACTCTTAAATAAGATTTTATAATGGTGCTCTCGAATGGGATTTTTATATATATATGTACACACACACACACAATCACACACATACACATATATTTATATATATTTATATACTTATGTGTATTATATATTCTTGACCTATACATGATGAAGGCCAGGTATTTTCCTTTGCTACTCTCACACTTCTCAGGAACATATTAACCACTGTGACACCTCGTTTGACAATTAAGAGATTGTCTTGCCTTACAGCAACACAAAGGACATGAAGAGTATGTCCAGAAGCCCTCGTGCATGAAACCACTGAGTTGAGCACTGAAGGAAGACACACAACACTTGGCAGAGTTTTACAACCTGATTGTTAACTTGTGGACGGTGGTAAATGAATGCTGTTCATCAGGAATTGCCCATCCAATAGCCCAATACACCCTGAGATGCTGAAAAAGTTGGAATTCTTTGACTTAACAAATAGAAGGCAGCTTTATAAGAGGATATAAGCACTTTTAAAGGAAAAATATAATAAATAATAAAGGCTCCTCAGAGGAACCAAGCAAAACAAGAATCTAGGCTTGGTTATTAAGGCTGAAAATATTAAAAATACGAATTGACACATTTTTATTTTGTTACTTTTTAACAGCAAGACTGATAAACAACAACAGCAACAATGTCCAAAAAGGTTGATGTTTCCACTGTTAATATTCTAAAATCAGTAGATTTTATAAAATCAAGGATATCTCTTGGAAGTCATTATAGAAATTGTCTTTAGGAGTTACTGGCCTCTACAAAAGTACCATGTAAAGTTTAATAGCCTGTGCTATAAGGGAAATAAGACTACGAGATCTAATACTGGCCCCAAAGGCAACAATCTGTGAATAAACTGTAGTAAAAGTATTACACGGGAAATTGGATTGGAAAGCACCATTCAATTATCTTATAAATCAGACCAATGGCTGTGATCCTTTCTTGAAATTCTGGGACAGAATATTCTTTTAATTTCCTACAACTAAGGCTTAAGTATTCAATCTTGAACTGCCATGAAACATGTTTCTGTCTCACATATATAGTGCCATATATCACGGTGATAGTCAGAAGGCTGAACTCAGTGAGAAGGCATGCTGTAGGATGGGATTGTTAGAGCTGCAAGAAGCCCTATTAAGAGCAAAGAGGTTGAGTAGAACAGAAAAAGAGGACATCTATCCTCTGTCAAATGATACTTGCAATAGAGAGAAACAATGGAGAGTTAATATTCTTGGTTCTCTGACCCTTGAGATTAAAACAGTATTACTCTGAAATCACGCAGTAGTTACTCTTGCATTGCTGACACTGTACTTTGAAGTTAACCTGTATTTGCTTCAAGTATGAAAGATATTTCCAAAAGTGAAAGCAAAATGGATTGCTTTGCAAACAGCAATGATATTGACTTACTAATTAATTTAAAGTGGTGATTTCATGATTACTGGTTGCCATTAAATTGCTTCTTGCAGGATCATGCAGTGTGTTTGTTTGGAACAGCTACAACAATTTTCCATATAATTGCAGGATCTAAGTGGAATACAGTTGAAACAAATTGCAGGAGACACATTACAAGAGCTGTATCTTCCAGATACAACAGAACAATTTGTTTTGTGATTCCTAATTGCTAGCAAGTCAGTGGAATGAAATGTGCTTTCAGAAGCTACATTGCTGACATCTTGCTGACATCATCTCAATCAGCACAGAAGCTGTCTCTATGTATTCATGCCCTTTGAAAGTTCCAGTAGTTGATGCTGAACAAGCGAAAAATAGCTACAAATACAATAAAAGCACAAAGTATGGGAGACACAGGCAGAGTCATGGAGAGGAAAGAGAAGAAAAGATTTAAAATAAATGGGAAATGAATGAATAAATAAAGGAAAAAGTTTCTCTGGGCAAGGTGGGATATGAAATAAATCACCAAATGAAAAAGAAAAGTGACAAAATAATGACAATCAGAAAGAATGATGATAGGTGAACACAGAGCAGCAAATCAGGCAAATATTAAATCTTATGACAAGAAAAAATCAAAAGGAAGAAACAAGATAAGAGTAACTCAGGCAGAAAGAAAGTCAACTCGAAAAAGGTAAATTAAAAAAGTGTCTCGGATCTGAAAGGAGCGAGTTGGTCAAAGAGAGATAAGAGGGTCCTAGCTAACAAGGGAGGCCATGATTAACAAAGACAGTTTTCAAACGGTCATGTTGAGGATGAAATAATCAGTTTTATTAGGTAACAAAGAGTAAGGACAAACAGAAGGAAGAATAATTGTTCTCTGAGCTTTCATATTTGTGAAAGCTCAGTGTGTGCCGCAGTTCCTGATTCCTGTGTAGGTAATGACAGGATGGCCTGGGAAAGCAAAGAGAGACTTTTAAATTTGTTTTATGTAAGTCCATGCCTTTCTGAAATTGTTTTTCTCATTTGTAGAAGAGTAAGTTGAGATATCTGAGGGTTCTTTGTTTGCCTTTTGTTTGTAACATTCCCTTTCTAGGGAGTTACAAAAGAGCCTTTTGAAGTATGAGATGTGTTTATTCCTTCAGTTTTAAAATACAAACTCATGTGTTTTAAGAAATAATGCCAATTCTAGGCCTCCCTCTTAGAACCTAGAAGGGAAAGATGTTGCCCTATGTTTTTTTAACTCACTGAAAAACCTTTAGTGTTACTAAATGACCATGATGGGTTGGGTTAGTCAGATCTAACAGAATATAGTTGACATAAAAGAACTGCTGTCTTCAGAAGCTTGTTGTCAAACCATGTGCTTGATCTCCCCTCCTAAAAATAACTCATAGAGAGCAAAGGCACAGAGCAGCTACAGAAAATTGCCCTTATTCAGAGACTAAATGCTTATGTAATCTGTGTCTGAATGCAGGCCACACGAACATGATAGAGAGGGCTGTGTACAGCCCTTACATACTTTCGACAGAGGAGATAAACTGTAATTGTAGATTCTATTCCTTGGCCCCTTTTAGCTGAACATGGCAGCATTTCTACAGTTTTACCCTTTTTATTGTTTTACACAGTATTCCCTTGAGTCAGGGTCTTGCTAAAATCTGTTTAGGATCCGCAAGCATAGGCTCAGCGTAATACAAGATCAGTACCTGACCATCTATCCATGCTTTTTTCAACCCCTTCCCTTTCCCCTGCTGCCTCTCAGGTGTCACTGGAGCAGCCACAGCCCTAGCTCAGGATGCTCCACTGCCTCCAGCACTAACAACCTTTGCTGTTTGGTTGTTCCCAAACAGCTATGAATTGTCAATGGCCAGCAAGGTTTTGTCCAAACTACACCACCATCCTTAATTTTTTTCACTGTTAAAAAGACATACATGGTAATCTGGAAAAACTGATTCACTAATTATTTTGTTCTAGCAATGGGTGAAATGTTTTCTAGTTGTTTTACAACCTTAAGACTGCCTTCAGATACTTCAAGAACTATGTGCCAAAACTTCTAGCAGACTTCCCCAATGCGTTCACTTGAAAACAGCCTGAACAGTGCTTCAGTTGGGATCTTGGTACTGTGGGAGTGAGAAAAAAAGTTACTTATACTGATATTCTTGTTACTTTTTTGTTTTACATTCACATTTATTTTCATTTATCTTTCATCCATCCAAAGCGTTTAAATGCTTCAGAAACAACAAAGACCTTAAATTTCTTTCCTTTGAGATTTTATCTGTTATTCATATCTGGAATAGGTGTTTGTAAATTTTAACTACATGTTAATACACTATTTTTATGCTTCTCTAAATGGAGACTGGATATAACTAAGATGAGGCTAATCAGAGACTACTGGAATGCCAGTAGTGCATTTTAAATGCCAGAACAACACTCTGCAATTCAAAGTGTCAATAAAACTTCTCCTGGTGTCCTTGATTACTGCTGCAGATGTGAGAGAATCTTTATTTGCAGGCACAGATGTTGGATTTGGAGACATAGCGCGCTCATCCATAGATGATGGATGCTGATCTATGACAGCACAGAGAATAAAGAGAAGGATAATTAGCAATTGGAACCAGTCAAAGAATACAAGTATATCAGAACTGAAGATCTTTATACCAAGATATCTAAAGGATAAGTTTTAGTACAACTCCAGCTGCTGGAACTAAAAAAGCAATTAGATCTTGGTAAATCACAAGGCATTTATATTGCTGAAAGTCTGATTAGATGATCACAGGACCTTTTTCATCACAAATGTTATAAAAAGTCACTGACGACAATGAAACCCCAACTTGGCAACTGCCAGGAAATGCTTCACAATCTCTGGCAAGATGTAGCAAGAGATGTGTTAAATACTGTGGTTAGCTGGACCCCCTGAAGCTATAAAGGATGACGAAGGAGTGCTGCCCTCATGACTTTACCAAAAAGAATCACGTCCTTGGCTAGAAACTTGAAAAACTTTGTAAGCTGGCTTATAGCCCTGTGGGTAAGAACTTGCAGGGAAATGTTCCAGTGGTTGCTGAAAGCCAAATTTGAATTAAATGATGCCACTGTGAAATACAAGCAGCTAATTCAAATATAAGGAATCTAAAATCAGCATTAAAATGCTGTTATACTTCCTCAACAAATAATGGCATTTGACAGATGAATTTATTTTCCTAGTTTGGTCAAAAATATAAAAATACTGAGATAACAGAATTCAGCAGTGTAAATTGCTGTGCTACGTCTGACCACTCTTTTGGCAACAGAGAAAAGAAGAGCACTGCCATCAATACAATATCTAGCTCGATGTGTGCAGCTCAGTGCACAGTTGTTCTCGGTGCTGGAGGCCTGCAAGGGAAGACAAATGAGAAATAAGTCATGCAGACAGATCCCCAGTGCACTGCCATCCCTGAGGATGATGGGCTCAGCTGAGAGTCTCTTTCTCCACCAAACTGGCACATGGGGTCAGCCTGCTCCTGTGCCTGAAAGATTTCCCTCTTGAAGAATGCCCAGTCCTCCTGGACTCCTTTACCCCTCAGGACTTTCTCCCCAGGCGCTCCACCAGGCTCCTTAAGAGGGCAATATCTACCCTACGGACATCCAAGGCACAGTTTTGATGACCCCCTTCCTTCTCCACGAATGAGTCTGATTTTCTGATGGCTGTGCCCAAGACTGTCTCTGACCATCTCATCACCCACCTGTCCCTCTCTGTCCACAAAGAACAGATCCAGTGGCTCGCTTTCCTTTGTGGGCTCCCTCACCAGCTGTGTCTGGAAGTTACCCTCCAGACTCTCCAGGAACCTCCGAGACTGTTTTTCTCTGCTGTACTATATTTCCAGCAGACATCTGGTAATTCAAAGTCCCCCATGAGAACAAGGGCTAGTAATTGTAATTTCAGGAATGTGGATTCCTCTTCAGTTAATAGAAAGTAATAAGTACTGAAGAAATGAGATTCAGCTCTCAATAGTTTCCCAAACTAATAGCTCTTCGTGAATAGCTCTGCTAATACTGGTGACCCCTATTCCCACGGGATAATTGCTTTTATTATGCATTTCTATTTTCTGTTCTTGTCTTACAGCACTGATGGATGTAATTTAGTTGTATACTATATAGGTGCCTAATGAAATTGCCGAAAGAAAGTTCATTGCCAAGCTAAAAAAATGATGTCAGCTCTTGAGTCTCGATAAGGGTCTTACCTTCAAGCCTGCCTTTTTTTCTCCAAGTAAATTAAATATTTTTCACTAAGGCTAGAAAGAATTAGGAAGGGAAAAAGCCCATCATATGTAGCCTTAAATTCAGACATACCTCATACTACCATAATGAACAGACATACTAAATCTGTAGCTGATAAATTAGGCCACGTGATGGCAGGTGAAATGTAGATAAGGTGAGAGCTCTGCATGATGAAAGGAGGAGATGAAGACCCGTGTTATATTGATATGAACAGTCAGAAAGAAAAATGTGTGTTGGCGAGGAGAAATCAACTTAATGTCTGCATTATACTAAACATCAATACAGACAGGATATTAAACTGCATTAGGAGAAGTATCTATAGGTAGATTTACAGGTGGACTGCATAATTTGAAAATATCAGGGGACTAGAAAAAGGAAAACAGCATGCAGAAATTCTCAAGTGAAGAAAAATATATAAACACAGGATTTAGGTGAGCAAGAAATAATAGGAAAGAGATATATTAAATGGTGAATTAAATAGTGAAAGTCAGTTGAATGCCCATGCTTATGCCTAGCGTGGGACAAAATATTAAAATAGTAATCTGGAAAAATTAGTGTAAATTTCATAAAAGAAAGCACATGTTGACACAATGCATCATTAACCCACTGAGCAGCATAAATTCCCCAGAGTCTGTATGTTCTATACTCTGCAAGATACGTTCTATCCTAATTACCATTTAATGCAATCCTGAAACTTCTCTATTGATCTTCAAGGCCACCACTGGATAAGGGCCCAGCTAAATTAGGTAATATCCTTTCATCTGTAACTTATGAAGACAAATGAGCTCTCCCGGTGTAATGCAACAAGCTATGATGACATTCATCAGGACCAGAGACAGTATTTGAGGTAAAGTGCATTGATACAGAGCAGCCGGCAACAAGAAGGCTGGAGAGGGGCTTTTCACAAGGGGTGGTGGCTTTAAACTAAAAGAGGATAGCTGTACTGAACTACAGCCTGATTGCTTTTAGAGTAAATAGGCACATCTCTTTGGTAATGGTTTCCAACTGTAATCGAAGTCAAGGAGATAAAAATGTCAAGCAGCTCAGAAGGCTCAGTATCTAAAAAAAAATCAAAAACCAGGGAGTGATCCGATACTCTAGATGGTCAGAATGCAAATTTAATTTATCTTGCTAAGCATTTGGACCCCAAGGATGTTGGATAAATTTCATATAAACTGTGTAAAATACATGTATAATAAAAATACATATAATTCTACCACACAATGGCTAAGCAGTGATTTTTGGCAAAAAACCCCAAAAATACTAATATATGAACATGCTTTTCAATAATCTTACCTTTCAATAATCTGCCTAAGAAAGGTTCTTGAAATTGCATAAGTAACTAGATACTCAGAGATCGACACAAAGCCAATATGATATAGGGAATTCTATTTCAAATACCTGCGTAAGGGGAGGAGAACGATCATCTTCTGGAGGTACTTATCTCACTCCTAACCATAGTGGAAGCTTGGACTGGACACTGATTTTCAATCAGTGAAGTGTGGTGAATCTCACCATTAGTAACTATAAGAAATCCCATCTTAGTTGTGTATAGTAGAATTTTAATATTGATTCGTTGATGCCAATAGCTGTTGACAACTTGATACCTGGAAATTCTGCTGTTCTGGTTTAGCCCTGTAAATATCAAGATTTTATGGGAATCTTTGAAAGCCACAGACAGCTGTTAAAGAAACACTAATGCATGGGTGAGATTTTCAGAACCAGCCTTTACCTGAATTTCCTGTTCTCTACATTTATGCAGTTCCACAGCTACATTCTGTTTTGATCAGAGATGATCTGCCCAGCACAAAAAGATACATCTTCCTCATGTTTCTCAGTGTGATTCAAGGGTTTGTCTTTCTACCCTGCAATTTTTATATTTGTCTAATACATGAAATCTGGGAGTGGATACGGACGCTTTTAGAGTTGCTAAATTTTTCATGAACAAGGATGTTTTCCCAAATTGTGACTAAAAATTATGCCAGATGCAGAAAGCATTTCCAGCGTTGCAGACTGCAGGAAACAAAAGGCACATTTGTACTTTGGTGCTGAAATCTTTGGATTAACTGCTGTGAGCTCATAAGATCAAAACGTTCAGCTCAGCACTGAGAGCTGGGAGTAGCCTTGATCCCCAGATCAGTATTGTCATGTTCCAGCTGTACTGTGGCTGACCTCCTGTTTAGCCAAACCAACTGGATGTGCTGATAAGACCCCTCTGATTCTGCTCCATCATAAACATCATAACTCAGTGTGTGGCTCTGGGGGCCCTAAGATATATTGTCAAATAATGGTGACTGTTTGTATTTATGATGCAGGTTTTTCCTTTACCAATTCCTACGAAGTCACTCTAAAATGGTTAAAAAAGGGAAGGCATTTGTGATTGCCTTGTCTAACAAACAATCTCTCTGTCGCTCACTTTTTTTCAACCCAGTCTGAGATGGAGGGACACCTCAGAGATTGGCAATTCTTACACGTTTTGTGAAGACTGATGGTTTCATTGAGCAAAAAAAGACCCAATAAAATCTTCATTAGTTCTGCCTCTCGCAAAATGCTTTGCTGAGTGAAGAGACCTTTAGAGAGAATTAGAGCCCTAATCTGTCATTTTGAACATCCTCGTTTTCCATTAAACAGAGCAATTTGCAAGATTAAATTCAAAGGAATATCTTATTAGTCCTCATTATTTGGACTTTATCTGTTTCTGATTCCTAAAAGCTGATATAAAAATATACACCCTTTGTTTGTTTAACCTGTAAATGGCCGTATTTCCTTCTAGTATATTCTAAAAATATTTATCCCTCCCAAAGTAGAATAAATAGGTCAACATTCACAGTTCAAATCACAGTTCCTCTGGGTTCAGATTCCAGCAAGGAAGGGCAGTATGAGTGGCAGTTTGTTCAAATTACTTTAATTATTTCACATATCACTGTCATCTCTTGTTGCTGAATTACTGTCAAATAAACCATCCTTATGACCAATTTAACTGCCCCTTTTTTAGCCTTTTGAATACTTTCTGAAGGGATTTCTCTGTGTTTTTACAGATTCCTGGATGAGTGAGAACTACTTCTGATCTAATAGAAGACTCAGATGCTCCCCAGGCATCTTTGACCCGTGTTTAGAACACGGACAGGTAAGAACAGTGTCTCAGGTCTTGCTGTTTACTAATACATATTTTCTAATGAAGCTTTCCCCTGTGCAGCCAGAGAAAACAGACTGGAGATGGCTTTCTGATTCTGCATCTTGTTTTGCCCTGGCCATGTCCCCAGGACAGATCTGAACAAGCTAGGAACTATTTAATTTTAAACAACTTAGCCTTTTTTTATTAAATGGAAAAAACCTAATGATGCTATTCCAGTTTTCTGCCTGAAACCAGGGAGGATAGTCAGATCAGCACATAGTCAAGCAAGTTACAGATCTGAAAGTCTGGCTTAGAAAAGTTGGAAGTAACTCAGATATTGAGGTGGGGGGGGGATTTATACAAGACTGTACTCTTCCCTCTGATGACTACAATACAATAGTGAGAAGTTTGCTGTGAAGCTTTTTTATTCATCATCTGATACTGCTAAGGTGAATGCAATGTGAATTGTACCGATTACTGCACTGTAAAATTTCTGTAGGACTAAAATCACTCTTAATGTGGTCAGATGATAAAGAGAATGACAATACATAATCTATAACCTAGCATTAGATATAAGGGATTCTGTCATCCTTTATCATGGTGGGATTCAACAAAGAACACCTGTTCCTTTACAATGGTCTTCACTTTGGGGATGATTATTAGTTGACCAAGACAAAAATTCTTATGAATCCAGACTAAGCTGATAAAAGGAAGAAGAGTCCATTATCTAATGTTGTTTCATAATGAGCTATCATAGTGATGGCAATGATAAGCGTTTGGATATAACAGTCTGCAGGAGAGGAAGAGAGCCTAGCCAAACTATTTCAGAGAGTTCAGGATTCTTTTAATGCTGAACCTGACTCCTCTATACACTAGCTAAATCTCATTTTTAATTTGTTTTTTAAATATTTAGTTTAATTGATAAAAATTTTGTATGGACTTATCTACATCAAATCAAGGAAAAATAGACCAGTGTTCTTTTGGAGTGGTAACTTTGTCAGGGAGGGCTGGAGCAAGCATCAGAGACAGAAATCTTTAAAAATCAATGCTGCCATAAAAGAATTAGCATCAAAAGACCAGAGAAACCACGTAGGAGTATTCTTTACTCTTTATTGAAAAAGAAGAAGGCATTTAATTCTCTGATAAGGTAATCTTCTCTTTTAATTTTTTTCTTCTTTATTTTGTGTGTATTTCCATTAAGGACAACCATGTTACCATAAAACAGATTCAAGTAGTCTTTCCAAAGAACTCCCTCAAGTTACTTTTACTCTTAGTGCTTGCAACACCATATTCCAGCACATTCTTTAGTGATCTACAGATGGGTAGCTATAATTTGAATCTTTAAGAGGGACAAAAAGACCTGTTAGTATCCTTCCCCAGCAACAGAAACAAAGGCTTTTCTCTCTTCTTTTTCCCTCTGGGTTTCCTGACCTATTAAAAACATGATTTTTTTTCTTTTTTTGTACTTTGTAGTTCTGATCTATGCAATCCATGTTTGCAGCTCCTCATATCTGACTTTTAAAACATAAATAATTTGAGTCCTTATGCACTTTCAAGAGATGAAGTAGTCCAAGGCAAAACATTTTGAGTTAATCGGAACTGATGTCTGAGGTTCTATGTACTTGCTGTGCGTGCTGTTCTCCCTCCTTTTCTCCGACTTTGAAGCCAAGCACAGGGTGGCCCATAACACTCCAAGTCTAAGTGCTGGAATCTTGTCAACCTCATTTTACCACTTAAATTACAGCACAGGAAGGACCAGAGCAGGAACACATCTTCCACCACTCAGTAAATGCGTGCCATGAATTATTAGTGTGGTCGCTGGCACTGCAGACACTGAGCTCCCACCAGCACTCAGGAGGGTTAGTGCCTGCTTTAGTTCTGTGTAGACCATGTCTGTGATTGACATGGAGGCCCAGAAGAGAAATCAGGCCATTTTTATTTCAGTGCAATCCACCTGTACTTTAAGGAACCCACGGCACCCATGTCTGTATCACCCTTCACTCTCCTAGGCTGCTGATGGAGTGGGACCCATGGCAGGGAACACTTGGGGAGAACTGAATGTGGTGGACAGCCCCGAGCCTGAGCCCCAAGGTGGGCACTGCCTCAGGAATCTCTTTACTGGTCAATCCCATTCTGGGGTGCACTGGGAAGAGCATGGCCAGCAGGTCAGGGAGGGGATCCTCCCCCTCTTTTCAGTCCTAGTGAGGCCACATCTGGAGTGTCCAGTTCTGGGCTCCTCAGTACAGGAGAGACAAGGACCTATTGGAGAGGGTCCAGCGGAGCCCACAAAGGTGATGAGGGGTCTGGAGCATCTCTTATGATGAGAGACTGCGGGAACTGGGCCTGGTTAGTCTGGAGAGGAGACAGAGGGGATCTCATTTATGCATGTAAATGTCTCAAAGGTGGATGCCAAGAGGATGGTGCCAGACTCTTTTCTGTGGTGCCCAGTGACAGAACGAGGAGCAATGGCCATAACTAAAACAAAAGCAGTTTCACCTCATCATGAGGTAGAACTTTATGTTGAAAGTGCCGGAGCACTGGAGCAGGCTGCCTAGGGAGATCAAGAAGTTTTCCTGTCTGGAGATATTCAAACCCCACCTGGACATCTTCCTGTGTCACCTGCTCCAGGTGACCCTGCTTTGGCAGGGGGCTTGGACTGGGTGATCTCCCAGAGGTCCCTTCCAACCCCAAAAATTATGTGATTCTGTAAAATTCAGCTCCACGGGACGTGGCCATTTAGGTGCACTTCCAAAAAACCAGCGGGTCTGGGGTTTTTATTTCCTTTCAGCTCCTGCCCAACCTGGCGCCCATGGGATGGCACCGGGCTCCCTGCACCCGGCCAGGCAGCAGCGCCTGAGGGCGCAGAGGAGCTGCCTCGGGCTTGGGGCACCACAGGGAACCGCCACAGCTTCGGGAGAAAAATCCCGGCCACTGGCCACTGGCCGGGAACAAACGGGCCGG
>VZTA01025651.1:0-50202 GCA_013398855.1 Mohoua ochrocephala
ATACGTTAACATCTAGCACATGCCAAGCCTATCTTCTGAAGCCTGCCACCAGCACCACAGTGGTGTTGTCAGTGATATCCTAATCTGCTTCCAGTGCTGCACTGTGCCACACAGCACTCTGGGCAGCGAGGTCGGAGCCAAAAGACCACTAGATCCTCTGGAAGCTGAGGTGACAATTCTGTCAACCACCAGGGCGAGCAAACTCAACGTGAAGACAGCCAGCTTGTGTGCAGATTTACAGAGATTTAATCCTGTCTAGTCTCAGTGTGCCAAATAACTCAACAGAGCTTTTAAAGATTCAACAAGCACCTGGTCCACAGCACTCAGGCTCCCTCCACAGCACAAGTGCACACGGAGCTGGGTATTGGTACCATGGATGCTACCTCTGCAGGCTTCTGGCAGTCTGCACATACCCTGCTGCTCGAAGTAAAAGTTATTCCTAGAAGAATTCTGAACTGATGATCAGGAACTTCCAAGTCTCACTCATGCAAGGACTGCAGATTTTACTAGTGAGATAATAGCTCGATCTGGGGAACCTGCTCCAAAACCAGAAAGATTTCAAGTTCTTCACTGCTAGTCCAATGGCAACGTGATACTAATACCTTCTCCTGAGATTAGTTTCAGACATCTGTCCTTCATCCTCGGAGTATAACTCAAGAGCCACTGCACACCACAACAAAACCGGATTCCATTTCGGATTTGACCATATTTTGAAGGCACAAAAAAATTAATGCAGCTCAAGCAGACGAGTAAAAAACTAAAATTTTAGTTCCTGCAGTCACGCCAATAGGCCACAGTGTATACCCATCTTATGATGGCAGTATTAGCATTTTTTTAATAACAGAGATTCATTTGCATTCGCAGCTTTACAGGAACATTGTCTTTTAATGCTTGTAGGTTCAGCTGTTGACAGGTTCCTCTTGTTCCCATCTGTTACCACGCCATTGCTTCCCTCAGACGCCAAAGCACACGAGACATCCTACTCACCCTGCGGAAGCTTAGCCAGTCCTGGTGGCAGTACGGGAAGGTCCCATCCAGTTCTAGAGGCAGCTGTGAGCTGTCTATGTGCTTATGGAGGGATTTCATGGAGGTGAGAAGTTCAAACTGCATAGGAACAGAAAGGAAAAGAAAAAAAGTACACTTCTATTAGGGTGTGAGTACTGGAGGAGGAAGGGAAGGTTAACAAAAGGTAGAATCCATCATTTCTTTATCTATCTTGCACAGAAGCACAGCATGCAGTGTGTATCTGCCATATCACTACAGTATGAAGGGGAAAAAAAAACCAATTCAATCTTAGAGCAGCTTGTTGAACAGCTCAGTGGGCGAACCCTGAAGGAATGCAGGCCACAACACGCTGTTTCACCAGGCAGAACATCTGTGATGGGAGTCTGGCAGCAGCCAGCCTTCTCCAGAGCCAGCACCTCCTGGTGTAAGCAGAGCAACTCCCTCGTATGTTCCCACAGTTGTGTTGCGATTTGCATCTGTTTGGAGAATCTGGGAGGTTAAATCCAGCCCCCAGCTTCCCCATCTCACTTCCTGGAAAAAGACTCTAACAGAGCTGCCTCTGCCCTGCCCTCAACTCTCCACTCATCACAGCAGCTATTTGCTCCAAGAGTTTCTTGGATCTTGACACAGGTAACTTGCCTTCTGCAAGTCTGTAGGACCTCAGAGCATTTCTACACTCAGCAGAGCAACAAGTGCTCCTGCAGGTACATGGAAACTAGCCCAGACACAAACTCAGGTGCAGACATTTAACTCCCACACACACAGTGTGAAGTTTCCACCTCCTTACAAAATTCTGATGATGCTTCCAATTCCTCCTGCATGCCCGTGTCTTCATTAGCCTTTCCTCTGTTCCCTCCTACACTCTTTGTGTTTGTTCAATGTGTTTAATGTCTTCTGTAGCTCTCCCTGCATGCACATGCCTGCAGCCCCCATTCTGACTCCAAATTCTTCCACATGGGGGCAAAAAGGAAATGGACTAATAGCATTTGTTATTCTTTACCCTTTTGGGACACCACACCACGCACAGAGCAAACCTGATGCCTATCACAACATCTTCATCCACAGGAGCCAAAAGGGAGGTCCTGGCCTACTCTGAAGCCTACAGAGTTTCAGCAGGCACAGAATCTCAGTCCACTCTTGCAGCTTGCAACAGTCTTGGAGCACAGAGAGAGGACTAAAATGAAGTCTGATCCTCTTCACTCACCACAGAGTGGCTCAGAGCCTACATTTCTTAAACAGCTATAGAATACCAAGACAGTTTTACTTCTAGTGGGGGAGTTCAGTGACGTCGTGGTAACTCTCCCTCCTGTTAGTCTTTCCAGACATTTTGGCTACAAAGGGAACCTCACACAAATGCCCATCTCATCTTCTCCTTCTTGCAGAAGTCTCTCAGCCATTGGCAGCAGCAGGTATGAGGAGAGGAAACAGGAGAGATACAAAATCCAGGAAAGCAACGAGCACTTTCAAAGGCGGATTTCAGGATTTAGCCTCATGTGATCTCTTCCTGTCCACGCATTTCCCCCCTTGTTAATGGGAGGACATGAAAAGCAGCCCTAGCAAATTGTGCAGGGCTCCTCCATACAGTTATCCATGCTCCCAACAAAGCCCGTATCGAGTCCCTAGCAGACTGACTAATTGTGGCACAAATGTCACTGATGGACGTGGCAATAAACAGAGCATGACAGGGATCTGTTCAGCTCACATAAACACTACAACTCAATAAATACCACACCCGTAAGAGACCACGACCACAAAACACAGAGGACACCTACAGAGATTTCATGTGAGAATAAACATATATCACTGACAGGGAATTTGCTTCTGGAGAGTTAAATAAAGGATATCAAGAGTGGCCCAGCAAGCCCCAGATAAATGGTTCCATTACCTGTCCTGCTGGTGGCTTCTCCATCCGAAAAGTCAGATCTCTTTCAACCAGAAGCAGTACTCCATGAATACAGTGAGGATCCATGTCCTGCAACAGAACAGAGCACAAATCCATTACTGATCTGCCTTGGACAATAAGGAGAATGTACCACACCAGGTTCATACACAAGACTGCAATTTATCCTTCAAAGGCATCTACAAAGCCTGGAAGGCAGTCACCAGAAATTAAGGAAGGCCAGTCTACAGAGTGCCAAGGTGATGTCTTCAAGGCAGTTTGCTTGAGATCAACTAGTCCTGTAATATTTAAGGAAGCACAGGAAAAGGTGAGGTGTTTGCTGTACTAAAAAAGCTCTGCCTTCTGCACAGGGAAGTGAGTCAGGGGAAAAAAAAAAAACAGAAGCAAAAAAAAAAAACCAAAACCAAAACCCATGTTCTGTGTCCAAGTTTTTTCCTGATAACTTTCCTGGTCACTTCACCTAACCGAAAGGAAGTGGCTTTCCCCCCTCCACCCCCCGCCCAGTGCCAAAAACATCGTCTTGTCTCCACTTACTGCCAATTTACAATCAAGTACTTGCATCCTGTTTCTACTGTTAAACTGACAAATTCCAAATACAAGGGATGTCTGGCAGCTGTAGTTCAAACTCCGTGATCCAAGAGCAGCTCTCCAATTACAGAAGCATTCTACAGGGAAGTGAGAAACAGGCAGAGAGAGCAAGAGCAGGAAGAGGGAAACATGGCAGAAAGATCCAGACCATGGAGACACGGCTCACTACATATGGGATGCCACAGGAAAGCAAGGAGAAGAGCCACTTAAGCTGTTGTGCCACACGGTTAAACAAGAGCCATCCTATTTCAACGTCTCCTACACAGTCTTTGCCTCTGTGAAGACCTCAGGAATTGTCAAGCAACAAATCCTTTCCGGTGTCGCTCAAGCTGCAAGGAACCTGCCACACAGCAGGCCACGACAGCAAAGGAAACCTGTTTAAATAAACAGCTCCAGCAGTGTGTAGGGTTAAATATATGCCAGGAGCAGCAGAGCCAGAGTACCAGAAGCAAGTGGACCAGCAGAGACTGAATGACCTAACCTGAGACTGGGCCCAGTTCAGCAATTAAGAAACAATGCCAACACAAGGAGCCCCAATTCTGCGAGTGGAAGCAGCAGCAGAGATTCCAGAACACAGGAAAAAGACCTTTCTCTCATCCAGTCCTAAACCACGATCCTTTTAAACAGGCAGCAAAACATTCCCTGAAACACCTTCCAAAACCATGAGAGGTTTCTAAATCATCTCAAATTTCTCCAAAGTGAATTATTCACACTTTCACTGTTATTTGAACACTTATCAAAAGGCCAAAAAGCATTTATTGCATAATTAGGCTGCAATAGGTAAATACAGAAGAGAGGATGGGGAGATAATACAGCTGTATCACCGGCTCTGAATTTATCTGCTAGAAAGTACTGAAGGATGAAGACTGGACACAGCTTCAAGACTGATGATGGTACAAAACCAATTTTTTCTTACACAATCTTTCTTCTACTCCAACGGTCACAAGATGTGCAATCTGAGTGAGGGATAAAGGTAGTGATGGTGTAACAAGAGGTTACCACAACAGCCAAAACACTCATTTGTTTGTTTGGTACTCCTGAAAATAGAAACTGTAAAACCATTCACAAAGCTGTCAAGGGAAAAGTTCAAGGTTTTCCAACTCAAGAAGAAATTGTATTTCCAAAGAAATCAAGTACTTTTCACCGTATTTTTTAATTTACACAGCTAAGAGAAGTCAGTCTCATCCAGCACTGATGGAGCAATCCAAACACTGAAACAGTTTACCAGGACCATCTCAGGAGACACACAGAGCTGGGAACAGCAGGATGCTACTTGAGGAAGCTTTCCTGCAGCTTTATGCACCATCTCTTACCACCTTTGCTAACAAAACCAACTATATGGAAGCAAAGAAACAAGAGTTCCACACACATAAATGAATTCCTCACCTCCCAAAACAGGTACAGTGTGGACAGCGCAGAATAGAAGGGCATCAATAGGAGTTCAGAAAGCACCAGGGT
Source organism: Mohoua ochrocephala (assembly GCA_013398855.1). Lineage (NCBI taxonomy): Eukaryota > Metazoa > Chordata > Aves > Passeriformes > Acanthizidae > Mohoua > Mohoua ochrocephala. Next base: position 4,952 of record VZTA01025651.1, read on the forward strand.
AAATACAGATCCTTTTATTATTATTCTTTTTAAAGAGAATTAGATACCTTTTTCAGTGTTTCTCAGACTGAAGTTCCGGTTTTCTGGCTTCCTGCCCCAAATGGAAACCCATGGCTAGACTTAATAATACTGGCACAGTCTGAAGCACAGGCTGCCAGGAACGTCTGTGCAGAGGGGAGAGTCCCCAGACACCTCAGTCAGGCTCAAAGTGACCACTCTAATGGAGCAGCAGGAGTTCCCTGGTCTCTAGCACGAGACCAAGGTCCTCTGTACTTCTGCACTAAGTGAGAATGCAAATGCACCTCTTGAACAGAAAGGTTTGCACAGAATTTCTCTGCTTTCCAATGCTAAACTGACTTCCCAATCCAACATACAAACACAGCCGATTACAGGATTAAGCCTTTGCACTGATATGGAAAATTCAAAAGAATCTCACTCCATTAAGACTCAGGCAGAGGGAAATCCCACAGATACCTGCTCACTGAAGGCCAGTGCACGCATTCCACTGCCCATGCCCTGCCTGCTCACTGAGCAAGGGATCAGCCTAGCACTGCTGAGTAGCAAAGTTTCTCTTAAGAGGCCCCCCAGCACAGAGCTTACTGGTGACAACCTGTAACCAAACATTACAGCATTTACCCCTGCAAAAACCTTGCTCCAAAGCATCATTACGCAGTTTCCCACAGGAACAAGCCTGATCTATTCCTGCAACATGCACACACTGTGCACTTCCCTTCACCTCCGCACAGAGCTGCCAGAGTTCCTCCTGCTTCTTCCTGAGCAAGCTCTGCAGCAGCTTTTTATTCTGCCCCACTCCCTCTGCTCTGGCTGCTGTCTGGGACAGAAAGAATTCCCAGCCACCCAATATTCTAAAAAGAAGGGGGAAAAAAAATTCTTGCAGAATGCAACTGCCCCTACCCTGAAGGCAGAGAGGACAAGCTCCCACCAGTTTACCAGGTTGTTCTGGACAAAGCAACTGACAGACTCCCTAGTGCTGTAGGGAAAACTAATCTGCAAGCACCCAAAGTTGTCTACTACCACTTAATTCCAATCATGCGTTCATTCTGGAAAGATGGAGAAATGGAAAAAGGATTTCCTCAGGCTGATGCATCTTGACCCAGGAACCTTTGCTCCCCAGGAGTCTTTCTAGGCTTAACAGATCCGAGCAGGAAGGGACTCTGAATTAGGGCATCCCATCTGTGCTTCCCCTCTGTGAAGCAGTGCTTCCCACTGCCGGGTTAAGAGAAAAACAGCCCTTCAGAATTGAACAAGCAATGCTGGACCTCAACATTTAACAGATTCCAGCACGTTATCATAGTAGGCTTCACAGAAACTATGTAAGTAAAATCCTGTACAAGGAGAGTGTAGGACAGCAGAGGAATGAGCTCTAGAGACAATCTGCCAGAGATAAGAGACACTGAGATGTGTAAGGGGTTTCAGAAAGGACCCCAAGGAGGTGATCTGCTCTGTAACCTTAGAGACGTAACATACAGTCTGTGCTTCAGTGCAGTCACTGGCCAGGCAAACCCTGCTGCACTCTGGAACACTTAGCTTGCCTCACTGTAGTTACACTCAGTTTTCTCTATTACTCTATCCTTGTTCCAGAGCAGAGGAGAACATTGCCATGGGATCACAGAGTAAATGCTGTGGATCTCCAAATGCTCAGCAGAGACAGGGACTACTCCTGTGCCATAACTAGGTGATGAGCTACCTGAACAGGTCTCCTTTACAGAGTCTTCAGAAGAGTCAGTGTAAGGATCAAAAAAACATAAGCAGAGTAATCAATCAGCCTCTGTCAGTCACTGTTACCTGGAGCACACACTCAGATCCAGCAATCTGTCTTGCAGCACATTAAACTCTGTTAAATAACTGTAGCACCGCCCTGATAAGGAGGTGCTCAGAGCCAAACAGCCATCACAGCACAGCAAAAAGATTCCCCGCTCCCTCAATTCAGAGGGGAAATGTAAGGTTAAAATGGCGTTATTACCATGCTTGTATGAGAACTGAGACAGCCACAACATGTTGCTGATTTCCAAATCAGGCTACTAAGACTGCCATGCAACTTACATGGACAGTGAAGTGCTCAAAAGCTCTAGCAAGCCCACTGCCATGTGGGCACAGCATGAAAGAGAATGCATTTGCTTGTTACCTCTGCAGAACTGAGCAGGGCACCAGATTACTCCTTCACCACAGAGAATGAGCACGCTGATAGAGCTCACAGCTCCACCCAGCCCAGGAAGCAGGAGGACGGACCTCTGAGTCAGACCCAACTCTCAGATGTGGCACTGAAGCACATAAACCACAGACATCGGCTTCATTAAAATGTTGCCCTGTTCCAGTTTGCAGAGTTTGAGTCCCATGAGACCTAAGCCCTGATTTAAAAGGAACACCTGCTTAAACAAGATTAGTCATCACTACATCCCTGGCTTTCTAACAGCAGCAGATAGTTTCTATCTGGGAGGAGGGGGGCAACACAACCCACTGGCTTCCCAAGTGACTGATATGAAAGCCTTTGACCTGAAGCAATATAGAGTTACAGCACGTCTGATTCTAATCATTCACCGACAGCCACATCAACAGCTGCACGTGCTTTTCCACCTGGCATGGTAAGCAGTGTCCTTCCCTTCCCATGGCAGCAGGCAGAGGCCTCTCTTCCTCCCTTCTCCGAGGCAGGCAGAAATCCCTGCACATTTCACACAGCCCCTCAGTGCAGGGGACAACACCTCCAAGCAGGATAATTCATGACAGCATTGAGACTTGGGTATGGGCTGTTCTCAGCACTGAGATGAAAGCAAATTTGGAGGGGTGGGGAAGGGTGTTCTCCCCTAACTCAGACTTGCTTAGGCTTTTTGCTTTGTCTGCAGTCTGGCAAGTCCAGGTCATCCTCCTAAAGCAGGCTGGGTGCGTATCTCCACCTCCCAAAGCCAACTGAAAGCCAGGTGGCAGATGGAGACAAAAGCAGCAGATGGAGATGCAACATCCAACCACGACAGCAAGCCAGCCAGTGTTTCTCTGCCCAAGCTTGAGGCTCACCTGCAATGTGCTGAAGGCCTTGAAGAGAGCAGGAACGGGCGAACAGCGACGGGCATCCACAAGAACGGTGAGACCCAAAGCCTGACATTCTGGTCTGCAAGGACAAAGATAAAAAGGTCACCTTTGTCACCAACGAAAATTAACAGGACTATGGAAACAGAACCTGTACTCATGGCAGGGTGAAAAAACCAGTACATTATGGCTCTGTAATAACAGGAACCAATTGGCCACCTTCTCCTAAACAAGATATATACACAGAAACCACCAACTGGTTGCTCGGTTTTTACCCTTGCCGTATGATTCTGTGACTTCCACCCAATTTCCCATTTCTCCTATGCCTAGAATATGTGTCACTGATGGCAAAGGTGCTGATGCCCACTGGATAATCCACACGGGAAAACCAGTCCTTCTTAATTGTGTTCAGGGACAAGCTTGGTTTCAGCCTCACTGCTTCAGAAGAGCAACCAGTCTGGAGCAGACCCAATGCCTATCTCACCCAGAATCAGATTTGAAGGGAGAAGCATAAGAAACAAAGCATGAGTTTCTCATGGGTTAAGCTTGCTCCCCTTATTAATGGTTTAAAGGCCTCAAAGAAAAAAAAAATCACTATCAGAGAGTTAGCTTTACCTCTTCTTATTTAATCATCTAAAAGTGAAACAGTGATGAGCTGGGGAGGAAGAGTCTGTCAGTGAAAGGAAGAGTAGCTGCAGCAAACTCCAGCCTGCAGACTCCAAAAACAATTTTCAGCCAGACATCAAGGCAGACTCTCAACCCTTGCAGATCCTCCCTCCCTCTCAGCTTGGAGGCCTGGCCCTAAAATATCATGTCACAACACTATCCCAGAGCTGCTGCATGACTGCCCCATGATAGCTCCCAAATCTGGTTTTCTGAATTAATGAAGGATAGCAAGAATGGCTTGGATTTATGGCAACACATGAAAACATTCAGTACAATTCTATCACACCATGTGCACAAGGCATATACAGAACAGGTAAAGCGCTTGCTGAACACAAGCCTGCTCACCCTAGCAGAAGATTCCCACCTGTGTAATTTCAGGACTGTCTGGACCAAGTTCCTAGGCCAATAAAGTCAACCTCCTTCCATTCCTGCCTCAATGCCCACCTCCCTGAAAGGCAGAGTGGACAGGGCAGCAGCTGCCTGCCCTGTCAACCCAAGAGCATCACAAACCTTGGGATGCTATGCAAGTACAGAAGAAGGCGTACAAGCTCAGTGGTATTGCAGTGGGGGTTTAACCAGGCTGTGTTCCTTGTCGTTATTATGGCCACTGCACGTCCTGATTTGTCTCTCGTACCTGTAAAAAGAGAGAGGGGGTGGAAATCACACAAGCAATTCAACAGAGCCTGGTTCCAGGTGTGTATGCCTCATATTCTCCCACTAAGACCCCACCACCTTCCTGGAAATCCTCCACAGAGCTCAATATAGTGTACATTGCAGGTGGTAGGAGGCTATAAACACATTTCCAAAGTAGCCAAATGCTGCCCCAGAGTGAAGCAGATGAGCTCAGCTCGTCTTTCTCTCATGGTAGTGTTAAATTTAGACTGCTGTCTTCTACCCAAACACACATTCTTCACAAATATGGCTGAAGTTGCCTAATGATAACCCAATCTTGAGAAAAGCAGGAATCTCATGAATTCAAGATTCAGAATCTCACCTTCACATTGCTGTCAGGTGAGAGAATGCAGACAGGCCTGCAGAACATGCACCATGTAACGAGACTGGGCACATGCTGCAGGCTGAGCCCAGAACAGAACCAGTCATCTCCTCCTTGAAGCAAAGCCCTGGAGCAGGAGCCCAGAGCTCCTCCTCAGAGGCTGCAGAGAGGACAGCCCAGCAGCACACTCCTGCCTGCCTACAGCTCTGACAAGGGCAGAGTCAGTGCCAGGCTTTCATTAGGTGCAGAGCTTGCTCAGTGCCCAGGGAATAGATACAGCACAGCATGGGCAACCCAGCTGAGTTGTGATACACTGAAGGAGGAGAAATCCCTCTGCTTCAGTTAGCCAGGTGGCTTCTCTGCCACCCGTTTTCCAAAAGCCCACAGTCACAGCTTATCACAGGAGGAGAAGGACCTAACGGTGCCAGTTTTGGAATTATGTCCAGCCTCCTCTCCAGATGCAAAAGCAGGGTAAAGAACAGGTGAACACACCACTTTGGAAAGCCAGAACTGCCTCTGAGACTCCAAATCAGGCAGTGCCTGCAGTGAGCCTGCTCAAGCAACTGGGAAGGTGAGTGATCTGGAGAACAGGAGGGACAACACCTCTTTTGTGTGAAAAGTAATTCACAAGAACAGGAGCCATATCCTGTCATACAAACTGTATAAGAAAGGATGGAGGGGGGGTGTGTGTCAGAAATCCCAAGCACAAGACAAAACCAGAGACTCAGAGAAAGCTGATTCTTTCTCTCCTGAACCCTTGCTACCACAGGAGATACTGTCCTGGACTACCTCTCTCCCCCACCCCAGGGACAAGCATGTGAGTTGACACGTAAAACAGACACAGATGGACAGCCCCAAGCATGGAAAGCTGCCCCGGTGTGATCCCAATCTGTCACTAGGACATCACTCGAGTAAGGGCCACAGACACAGATGGACACCATTTTGAAGCAGGGCTTTCTCCCTCCCAGGGACCAAAACTGTGCACAGGCTTTCCCCTGCTAACAAAAATCTTTCATCATCAGTGTGATTCAGAAGGACTTTTATTACTCCTGAAATCCTATAGCCTGGATGCTGCATAATCAAAGAGCTGGAAAGAAATTAGAAAAAGCTTATTAAGAGAATTTGTTTCATAAGATAAGGGGACCATCACAAAATAAAATAAAATAGCAAAGCCCTCAATTACTGGAAAAATGGCTCAATAACCAGGCTCAGTAAAAGCTTTTTAACTCTGAAGCAACATCTTCTGTCCATCAGGCAGGTTGGGCATCACCAGAACTTGATTAAACCTTGAACTTCCATATAGCAGTCTGGGAATTGCCTGATCAGGACAAAAAAGCAACCACAGCCACCAGGGCTAGGTCTTCAACGGTGGCATAACCTAGATCATTCAAGAGCAGAACCCAGAACTGAAACTATCCTGAAAGTTTCGGCTAACTCCATCAGCTACTAGTTTATTAATCAGCTCTTATCCACCATTCATTACAAAAGTTATTCTTTTTAATGTAATTACTGTATCATTACCCACTGACTAACATAAAGCATTTAACTGAGTGGTGAGTACATTCCCTGAGGTGTGAGGATTGCCCACTGAAACCCCAAAGGGGCAGAGAGGTCAATCAAATCTGATACTGCTTTTACAGGAAACAAAATTCTTTCCTTAGAGAAAAACTTCCTTGGAAGCAGTACCAAACCAAATCCTTGCTTCTTCCGGGCATTAGAAGGGCACATCCCTTCATCACATATTCAAACGCTTTTGCCTCATTTAACAGTGGTACATTATGACAGGAATCTGTGACAAAGGGAGCGTTAGGTAACATGGTCAGGCTCCTGCAACAGCATGGACTGTGAGCTTCTCTGAAAGACCCTCTCTCATCCTGTAATTTTTTGGGCTGTTATATACAGCATAAAAACGTCCAACCTGATCAGAAGATTAGAAATCCTCCTCTGAAATTTGTTGTAACAATTCATCTCCTAATACAAAGTTACACGTACGAATGCACCATAACTCTGCCCTGCCCTTGGTTTTCCACTTCACCTTCTTCCAGAAACTGGAAAAGTTTTAACTCCCTCCTTCCTTCCTGGCACAAAGGTGACTGCACCTCTTTCTCTATCATCCTGTGAGATAAACAACCTTCCAGTCTCTTGCCATAAGACACCCAGTTTGGTTACAAGAAAGGGCTGTCACCCTTCTCTGCAACACCTCCAATATTTATCATTTCCTTTTATAACACAGCCCAAACTATTTGAGAGGCATCACCAACAGAGGCAAAAATCAGTCTCTTCATCTGTCTAGTCATCTCCTCCCCTCTACACGTGAGGTCAAAATGGGTCTTGCAGACCCAGCACCATGTGGGAGATGCCTGTTCTGCCTTCTGCTCTCCTTCCCAACTCCTCCACACCGCACAGATCTGCCTGACCTCTTCTCTGAGGTTGGGCCCTCTGCCCAATTTTCAACTCGTACGTGGCTCCTGAGCTGATCAAATGCAACTCCTCCTGCCTCACACTGAACAACCCTCTCGCTGGCTTGGGAAGGACAAGCCCAGAGGGGCTCCTTACACAGAGCTGCCAAATGCTGTTTCTCACTAGAGAGGCAGATCTTACTTCCTCTGCTTTACTTTATGTTTGGTTAAACACAAAGACATCTTGTGTGGGCCCTGTACACCAAGCAATCCTGGCTGCTCTGTCCAACAGCCTCAGCTTTGTTCACCCCTCTGCCAATATCTGTCCCATGCAGAAATTTTATCTGCAGCTATTTGATACTCATTGCTCAATCAGATGCAAACACTGAATAACATTTGACCTACAACCTGATTTTGGCAGAATAATCTGGGAAGTCCTCCCTTGACAGCTAGTTTTGTCATCTGCTGTTTAGCTGCATTATCGTTCATCCTACAAGTTGCTCAGCCACTTCACTGGGATATTCCTTTCGACTCTCTGTGTCATGAAATCAAATGTTTTCTAAAAATCTATTCTATCCAGGTAGCTACATTTAATCAACCAAACTTCTAATTACCAAGAATAAAACTAGTTTTCAAGAGTCCTGTCAAAGAGCATCTTCTACATTCCTATCCTTTAATTATCTACCAAGTGAATCAAGTTCCTATTCTTCTGACCAGGTCTGATGTCAGGCCCACCAGCCCATCATTAGCTGCACCCTCACTCTTCTCTTTTTGAACTCTTGGTATGAGCCCACAGATTTGGCATTTCTGACTCATACACACTTGGTTAACATTTTGAGACTCCTGAGAGCAAATTAACATTACTCTAATGGGAGGGAAGTTCTTCTTCCTGTCCTGCCCATTCGGAAACTTCAGAGGATTCAAGAAGCGTAACTTCTGAAGAGGTTTGGGGTGAAAGAAATAGAATTGGCACCGGACTCCAGTGCTGCAAAAGGAGGCTCATCTCCCTTGCCCTCCTACGAGCCACATTTCCAAGACACATTCTGGCTCAGCTACTCACCAGGCAGGTAGGCAACTCCACTCCTGAGCAGTTCTGGGTTCACATCCTTGACTATGGTAGGTGCAAACTGACCACCCCAGGCAGTTCCAGAAGTTGGGGATGTCGGGGGAGTAACAGGTGGTGAAGTTTCCTCCAGGGCACTGATTTTACTCACTGGTTTCAACACACCTGTGCCAGTTGCCTCTTTTCTCATCTCTGTCTCTTCTGACACCATCCCTGTAAGACAAGCAACAAACAGGAGCTCAGGCAGAGTTCCACCCAAAAGGTCCCAGGTAAGTCCCAGACCGGGGAGGGACGTGCCCCCAGCCGCAGCACTCTGCGGCTCCTCCGGCCCTCGTGCCAGCAGCATGCACATTCCAAAACTGGTTATAACATTGATATTACTATAATTCTAAAAAAAGAAACCAATTTATTGTGAAGTTTGCAAAGTACAAAAGCTCGATTCAGATCAGGATTACTGTAGTCCTTTTTAAAGGTAACATATCAAGCAGTTCGTGTCTGCTCACAGCCTGGAAGTCTGGCACAGTGCAAGTCCCTGGCTGAGCTCCAGCAGCTTGAGCATGCTGAAGTGATAAACCAGCTTCTGACAGGGAGGGCTACTCCATCAGAGCAGAATTACTCCCCCAACACCACTTTCAGATTAGTTCCTGAAAATATGAAGTCAACTGGAGGCTGACAAATCAGCTGGAAATTAGCCAAAGAGACCTTGTTCTCCTCATCCAGACTTTTTTAATTAACATTTAATGTGAAAGTCAGAAACATGTTTAAAAGCACTGAAGAACAGGATGATTACACCAACCAGCTCCTGCTCAAGAACTGCAGAAAATGCTTCCTTTGTCTGACACTTTAGCTCTAAAGTACAAGTTATCCAAATCAGTTAATTCTAAAATTAAATATCTTGGCTACTACATGGAAACTGAGGCTAGTTCTATCAAGTTTCAATTTTCATGTAAAATTATCCGGAAAGAAGAAAAAAAGCATCTACCCACCGTGTAAGAAGTATTATTCCCCATTTCCCAACATCACAAGTAGCCAATAGCACATCTTCAATAATACATCTTTTAGCACCGTAAGTGCCCAGCTAGGCTATCCCAGTGTTTGCAGAAAGCTATACTAAATAAAAGGCTATACTTCACTGCAAATCCTGATACTTCGGTATCTACCAACAAAAATATCAACCTTTCTTCAGGAAAATAAGAGTGGAATATTTATTTGCTTGCTATGAAGTCAGACATTTTAATTGCTATTTAAAATTTACTTCAACCATCGTACCTTCCTGCTGCATCAACAATGTTGACACTTGACTCAGTTTATTTACTAACAGATTCCAATACTTCATTAAAGAGCAGGACCAGGAACAAAGCAGTCCTTGAAGTGGTTTTCAGTACAAGTTTTAGCAGTAGAGGAGATTTACAGGTTGAGGCTTAGCCCAAACTGCTTTCAAAATTGCTAAAATGGGTGAGAAAAGTGCCCTGGGCAGCATGGCTCACTGCGCCAAATTATCCAACAGTGGGGGGAAACTAGGAGGAGCTCCAGGACTCTGCACCATCGAGGGCATGATAGAATAGCTGCTCATTCCTCTTTGGTAACACCCCTGGGACCCAGCTTGGCGTCTGCTGCAATTGGCCACATAAGCTGCTGTGATGGCTTCAGGGCTCTGCCCAGTTTTGGGCCGCACCAGAGCCCCACTCTGTTCCTAGGGCTGCTTCAGCCTCCACTTCCCGGTGGTGCAAGAGGTCATCCACTTTGGACAACACTGCTGTATCTTCCTGAAGCAGCGTTTTAGAGGGGCACTGATCTCCTGCAGAAAGAGCATCACAGAGTCACGGAAGTTGTGCCCAAAGGTTTCACATTAAGAGCTGGTAGACCTTCTAGGAGAACATGGAATCACCTTATCAACGAGCTGTAAGGCCTGGCAATAAGCAGAACTACACAGTTTGTAGTAAAGGGATCCGCGTTAAATGACAAAAGTCTGCAAAGAAGACCAAAAGGTAAGATTTACAGAGGACAAGAAAGGGAACATAGATAGAGCTGTGTTCCACGTAGGTTACACACCAGGGCGAGAGAAATACATAAATAAATGTACCTGACAGTCCTGCCTTGGCTACCTCTTAGGAACGAGGTAGCAGCTCTCCAAAGGTAGGAGAGAAGCATTTTGCTCAGCCCACCACACACAGTCCCGGTACTGGGGCTTTTCAACCCTGCGGAAACCTCGCTGGAGCTGCACAGCCTCCAGACTATGCACATCTTGCCCAAACAAAACTCTTCCCTGAGCTTCTGAGGCCCAGCTCAGATCTGCAGATGCCACCTCTCCCAAACAGGCCCAAGCACACTGTTTGTTATTTGCAATCTGGGGCGGAGGCACTCGCTAAAGCGGAAATTGTAGAATGCGGAGGATTACATCAAAAAGCAAATTGAGAACAGGGACATTTGAATTTGCCGTGTTTGCAGGTTCCACCTTTCCCCGAGGTTAAGGAAGTGGTAGAGGAGGATTTGCTTGTGTGCGTTTCAAAGAGACATTAGCATTTTCCCTGCAAACTGCCCCAGCACCAGTATCACCTATGCTAACATCAGGCAGTAACCGGGAGCAGGAACGGAACGCCCTAACAGGTGCTGCTGAACATGCCCCACTGTGGCTTTTCAGCCTGTTTCTTGAACATCAAGATATTTTCCACCCACAAAATAGAGGAATTCTTTCCAGAGCTGCAAAGCTTCAAAATTCACTTTCATTCAGACGCTAGTCATTAGGAAAAAACAGCAGTCACGCTATCTGTGAATGGAACCAGTGTAAATTTTAAGCCACCAACTCAAAACAGTTCACGTTTGACTTGAGACTTTATTTCTATTTATATCTAAGTATTTCTAAGTTAGACTACATTTGTGCAGAAAATAAGCTCACTGAGAATGGAAGTAAAGGGAGAGAGTTAAGGGACAAGGAAAAACCTGCAGACACAGCAAACTCAGATGCCCCAGTTCTGAACGTGTATTTTGACATAATCTACAATATCTGCTGTAACAAGCAAGCTCCTCCACCTCACACAGAGCAAATTGTGCCTCTGCCCACTGCTGCTGAGGTGTGAACTTCAGATCTGAATTGACCCAGTAAAGCTTAAGCTTTGTCGTTATTTATAGTTTAGGCAAGATACCCACAGTTTCCAATCATAGTAGCAAAATGACCTCAACAAGACACAGAGAATTTAACCTACAGAACTGCCTTGCTGGAAAAGTACAGTCCATTTGTAGGACATTTGCTTTGCTTTGTAATTTTATCTCTAAATTATCTTCTATCTCTTGAGGGTTTAATGGGGCTAGATAAGGGGATGGCTTGTTTGGATCTCAAAGCCATCAAATGTAATTGAATGGATTAAGCTTTTTATAGTGCCAGCTATAGTGTTTAAGAAATACTGCCAGCATTAAGACACTTGAGCTGCCCTTTGCCTTAAAGAGTTTATTTGGTTAGTTTGGGTAGTTCTCCTGGTGATTTAGGTTGTTTCTTTTGCTTTACAAACACTGAGATAACAAGGTTTGCTTTTTTCTTAAACGGCAATGCCCAAGTTTAACATCAGCAGACTTGAGCCAAAAATGTCACTTATTTCAGCCAAATCCCCAGAATCATTAGTATAGTCTTTCATTAAAAACAAACTCCACAGGTACCCCAGAGGGGTCCATCACTGCTGAAATCTCCAGCAGTGGCCAAGATTTATTCTTTGGAGCAGTGAGAACATCACACTTATTATCTCATAACGAGCTGGACCTGGCTAATTTTAGACAGAAGAGATGGGAACATTGAACAAGCAGCCACTGGACTCACGAGCAAAGTGCCCAACCAGCACTCAACACAGACTAGGTGTTTCAAGGCCCGGTCCTGAGCAAGCGTGAAGTCAAGCCAGGTTCAGTTTGGCCAGGGGAATGGATACCCACAGCACAGTTACTTCCTGGCATATATCCCCCAAGACTCACAGACACACAGAAGGTGATCCTTTTTTTCCTGCTCATGGTGATAGATGCTCAGAGAGACGTGCGCTGCAGAAATAGAAACTTTTGAGCTGACCTCCCCATTTCACAGAAGAGAAATGCTTGTCACTTCAAGAGCATTAGAAATGTCTGGCAACCCTGGGCTTGCTTAACTATGGAATTAAATTAGTTTGATGCAAATGTTAATGAAATTTTATTTTACTCAACGGACAGTAATTTAGCTCCATTAGGAGGTCGCTAAGACATCAGGTAAAATGTGACATTTGGACAGTTGAGAAGCAGCTGTGTGTGCAGCCAAATGGAGTCATGCTGCAGCTCTTGGCCACATCATTTGGGACCAGGGCAAGCATGACAGTGGCAGCACGTCCCAAGACAACCAGCTCTGGATCTGTTGCCCCAGAGGGTCAAACATGCTCTAGCAATGTGAGTCTGTACGCCAACCCTTTCAAGAGTCCTCACTCCAATATTTCAAGCTGGGTAATTTTCCTAGCCAGGGGTCTCAGGGAATGAGAGCTGTTGAACTGGAATGGCATGTTCCACCCGCCCCCGCCGCACACCCGCTCCTCCGTGTGATCTGCATATCGAGCTGCAGCTTTCCAGACTCAGCAGAGCTGGGCAAAGCCCACACCGGGCCCATGCGGTTACACGCCGCCTGCCTACAGTCTGGTGCAAAAGGCAGACACCTGGATTGCCCTCTCAATTCCTTCTGAAGTAGCACAGCTCCAGCTCACGAACCCAAGCATCAAGAAATCTGGGTAATACCTGCTTAAACATTCCATCTGAGTTGAAGTTAGATGCCTAATTTCTGTGCTCTCCCACTCAAGTTAAACAGCTCCTACTTGAAACATAATCGAGCTGAAGAAAGCATGCCGGAGGGGAAGGCAGGGAAGAGGGGGGAATCCCTCAACTCTGCAGTTTGCTGCCTGAATCAGTTACCAGCACATACATTTGTTGATCTTTAGGTCACATCACACAGCTAGTATTTTACTGTGGCATCCACTGCTGCTTCCTCTTGCCACGACCATCTTCCTAAAACCAGTTTTCAACTAGGAAAGACTTGTACAGTTAGACAAGTCTCTCCTCACACATTCTGCACATCATGAGCGTAGCGGGTGGAGGTCACCAGCACTCAGATGAACTGAAATTAAAAGCTTCTTACAACGGAACTTTGTTCTGTACCAAGGTAAATTTGCAAAGAATTTTTAAACAAAATACCACAATAAGCCCACCTCTGAAGAGAAAGCTAATTTCATGCCACAAAAAATGACAATTTAATCACTTCCCAGTATTTTGTGCTATTACCCCAAAGCCTCCCAGATGCACTTATCCTGCCTGATAAGTAGTATTCAAGCAGTACTCCTTGAGGACTTTGCTTTCAATTCACAACCCCACAAATATCCAATGGCCATACCTTTAGGAGACGATGCCCCAGAAGCTGCCTCTGGACGGGAGTGCAGAGTAGTAGGCTCTGTATGCCCCTCAGCAGGTCCTGAGGACAGTGGTCCAACCTCCAATTCCTCTTCAATGGATTCCAGTGTTTTTGAGGCTGTAATCTTCCACCTTTCCCCATAAGAAAAACTTTCCTGGTTCTCCTCCTGTCCCTGCAAGTCCTGTACTGCAACACACTCTGGGTTCAGCACAGAGTTCTCTTCACTTTCACGGCCATGGTTTTCCACCAGTCTTTGCGGTTCCTCAAACCTCCCTCCAGACCTCTGGGTTTTGAACTGACTTGAGCCTTCTTCTTGTGCACTGGGACCCAACAAGTCACTGTTATTTAATTGTTCTGCCATCTGATCCCCCTCTGCTGACAGGGCAGTTTGGAGTAGTATGCCTTCTTCAGCCTTTTTACGCTCTTGCTCTTCACCATCTGACAAGGCTCCATCCGCTGGAGCTTTCACAGAACAATGACTATGACTAGTCTGATTCTCATTTACAGTCAACATTTCTTTAGACTCTTTCACTTCCTCTTGGCTGTCCCTTCTTCCCACCTCAAATTCATCTACATCTCCTTGGTTCTGTTCCGGAGGATTTAATGGAGAACTGGTATTTGCTTCCTTATCGCTGCAGCAAGCACTTACATCTGCCACGTTCCCTGAAGGAGAGCCTCTCTCTGCACCTACATCTGAATTCTCAGGCAATGTAGTGACCTGCACTGGCTCAACACTTCCACTGACATCCCGGCAAGAGACATCAGAATCTTCCTTTAGTGTGCAACATGGTCCCAAAGGCCCTAGGACAGACACAGGAGGAGAAGCATCCATGAGCGTCGCCTCCTTCTGACCCTCGGTCAGTGGTTCTGCGCGTACTCCCAGCATCACCTCCTCTTTAGCAGCAGTAGCATCTAGAATCACTTCTGGGCTCTGCTCCAATGTTTCACCACCAGCATTTTCACTAGGTCCATCATTTTGTCCCTCCACGTTCACAGGGGCACCAGGCACTTGTGCTTTGCAGCTGACACCATCTCCAGCACACACATCGCCGTAGCTGCACAGTGCGTATCGCCAATCCAGTGAGCGTTCACTGCGAGTCTCCTTCTCTGCAGATGAATCTTCTGCACGGCAAGCAGGAGACTCAGCCACAGGGAAGTTATCACCCATGCTTCCAGGATCAACCGGTATCGGCTGACCTTCTGGAGACAGTTCTCCATGTGCCATCATTTTGTCGCCTTCCAATGGAACAGCATTTTTGAGAACCCCTGCAGAAGTGCTCAGAGTGTCCATTTGACAGTGCTCCTTCTGCATAAGTGCTGACTGAATTAAGTTCTTGGAGCAGGTGCTATCCTGTATGACAATAAACCTGTGCTTGCCTTTAGACTCATTCACTCGTGCTCTGGGCTGAGTTAGGTAACTTAACGCCAGCGACTGGGTTAAAGACCCTGTTTGTGGCCCAAATCTGGGCAGTGAAACTTCTGCCAGCTCAACGTACTCCCCTTCAAGGTCACTTCTCAAGCTCTCTTGAGTCACAGGACTCGTACAGACACCATTGACCAGAGCTTCACTTAACTTTGGAGCTGTGCTGCTAATGACAGGGTTGTCTCGATTTGGACTTAGTTCCTGTAGATGAGAACTCAGGTCTGGTGAACCGCACTCAGTACGGTCCGTGGGGAGGCACAAAATTGAACGTTCCTCTGTTATTTCTGGAGAGATGATACTGTTTTCAATTATTTTTGGTTTATTTATAAATTCAGGATTAACCACTTTATCCCAGGGGACACGAAATATTTTGTCATCAGTGGTTAGTAAACAATTTTCCAGTGCTATACCCATCCGCTCTCCATTGAACGTACTCAACCATTCCAGAGTAAAAATAGAGGTATATGAAACTTCTGGAATCACCACTTCTTCTACATTACGCTTATCTTTCGCCAAACATTTCAATACAATTCGTGGAGGCTTCTTCAGAGAAGGGACCACCTGCAGGTAGAAGTCACCAGGCTTCAAGATTCGCCAGTCAATGGAAGATAGCTGGATTATAATCTTCTCTTGAATACACAGGGGCCAGCCCGCATGGCGAAACAGCAACCCGCAGTACGGAGCCTATGGAGACAAGAGAAAGTGATTTCAGCACCAGGAAAAGATCTCAGCTCAAGCTTTTCAATAAGAGAGATCAAGAAAACAGATCAATTTAGGGTCTTTGATTATTGGTGTGAGCAAGTTTTTCACACTGAGGTCTTCTCTTTAAAAAGCAGAAACAAGAAAAGCTACCAACACAAACCACCTATGCAGGACAGGTGGGGACAAGTTACACGGGGAGGCTGCAACTTCCCAGTGAAGGGAAGAAGATACTGCAAAGACAAAACAGGAGAAAGGAAGCAGCAAATGAGGAAAGCACAGCAGAGCCACAGAGAAAGAACGCAGCAAGCCCCATCAGCAAGCGGCAAGGAACCACACTTAACATGCCAGCGATTTCCTCATTCCCAAAACACAGCAGCACTCGGGCCATGCCTCAGACAAATCCCACCCAAGTAAAAGAACTGAAGTTTCATGGCTGAACTGACTTGACTCAATTATTTACAGCTTTATCACAACTTCAAAAAATAATTTCAGTGCTTTGAACTTGATTCTGTTTGGGTAAGGACATTCGTAAGGCATGATATAAGCCGTCAATTCCACAATTAATTTCATCTTTTTCTGTATGACAATTTAGATTCAATTCATTCAAGTATTTTGCCATATAGCAGAGAAACCAGAGAACTGGAAGGAACTTCCTGGATCCTCACACACCTTGAAACAACAGGTACCAGCATAAAGCAATTTCTTTCTTATGTTCATCAAGCCTTACCTTCAGCCCAGCCAGATTTATAACTCTCCTTGCACCTGAAGCAAAGTTGCTCACAGGTTTGGAAACCCAAATCACCCTTTAGATTCAGTAATTCTTCCTCCTCAACCCTGTAGCTTATTTTCTGGATCTGTTCCCATTAGACTTATTAACCCATGTCACATCACCCTTAACACCTGCACCTTCATCATCTCCTCAGTGTGCCTGAAGTATCTCCTTCGTAATGCCCTTTTCTTTTTCTTAAAAACACATTTCTTTGTTCCATTTGTTCATTGTGCAAAGCATTGCAAAACGCTGTCTATAATGGCACCAGCACTTCCTAAATGTGCTGGAAGCATCTCTTAAAGCTAAGATCCCACACGTCTTCCAGTCACACCCCTACAGTAACCCAGTCACCCACTGGTTTTTCTTTTCACTGATGAACTCCAGTTCACAACAGAAGTTCTGCCTGCCACTTTGTGGAGGCACATGCTCGCCCTCTGAGTCTACCGTTACAAAAATTTAACTACAGAGTTTTAGAGCGCATCTTGTGCAATGCATTTATCACCCTCCTCTTCCAGGTTGTTGTTTGTGTGTCCCAGGCTGGTTTCACTACAAACATGCCATACATACTCTTACTTTTTATGCCAAGGTCATGGATGAGAAGCACTGTGTGTTTCATGACTCCTGCCTCCAACTCTGTTTTCCCTGCAGTACAAACACCCTCCCCTTCACCAGTTTACAGCCATCTTGCAATTCTTGCATAAACCTCAATCCCTTTGACACAGTAATTAATCTTCCATATGACTCCATAATAAATCCTTTATGGCAGAGATTAAACAATGAAACTTATCTCTCTAGAGAAAGCTGGTTTATTAAAAAGGCTGGTGTGACACTACCTGCCACGGAGCAAACCACATGAAAACGTTATTCAGTTTTTCATGGGTCAGTTAATTCAGTCCTTGCTCAGTGCATGATGTTGTAGGCTCAGCTTGTTCTCTTGTATTTTGTTACTAGCCCTGACTTAACAGATTCAATAAAATCCCTGTTACCAGACATTCGGCATTATATGGTAACTTCTTCCATATTCCAGGATGGAGACCTGCCAGTCCCATTTCTTCAAAATAGCCAAGTTCAGTTACAGGGGTTTTACTTCTGTTCACTTACTGCTACTGCCCTACAGATGCACCTACACGCTGCAACACTACAAAACTGAACCTTACTTTAGTTTTCGTTTACTTGAAGGATCATATTAATTTTACCTTTCTATTCTAACCTTGACTCAGAGCAGACCCACCTCCCCCTCTTTCCTCTTTCTATTAAGTTAGAACCAAAAAGCCCTATAACCTAACACACAGTTGCTTGTACTTCCCTCAAAGGCACAGCTAAGCTTTGCAGTCTGATGTCCTCAGGCTTTCTGATCTACAAGACACAGATGCCTCGATCAGTAAGTTCCTTTCATCGACAGCACAGTTAAACTCAGCAAACCAAGAGATCACCTCTTGCAGCAGTTTGCACACGCTGCTCCTGGCTCCAGCAGGCCTTAGGCTAAATGTACTTCATGGACTTTTGTATCAAGCTCAAGACTCACACAGCACCTCAGTCAGTAAAGCTTGTGGCTCCTACAAAAGTGCCCAAGCCAAGTATTTTGTACCTAAGTTTTAAACTAGAGCAATTTGCAGTTTTCCAGAAGAGACAACACCATTGCACCCTACACCACACCAACTCCCTCTTCTCCCTCATCTCCTAGTAGGTACATTAAGGTCGAGGGTCTGTACCAAGGGTCTTTCAGAGGAAGAAGACACAGATAAAGAAGATCAGTTCCCAAACTATTATAATTTATAGGACTGAAAGTCGCAATCAGCAACAGCATAAACATAAAGCTGAATTCCATCAGCACATACTTGACACAGAGATTCTGTTAAAATCTGGATGCAGAGTAACCCACTGGAGGGCCACTCATACATTAAAGAAATCCAAAAACACAGCCTCACTGCTTAGATGCTTACTCGACTGCCTACTGACTCATAAGGAGAAAACTCAGCAATAAAACCACCGAAACCAAAATGCAGAACGCATTGAAGTTCCTGAAAAACCCTACAAAGCCACAGTCCAAACTGCATCAAGAGCCAGAGTAACATCCAAGCAGGAATGCAAGTCCCACAATAGCCTAAACATTACAGAGCTTTAGAACTTTAGAAGTGGAGCATCCTCATGCTGCTCCTGCTCCAAAATGCACCTTCAAAGGGAAGTTTATGTGAAGAGGCTTATTACAGTCCTTTTAACATTTCATTTTAAGGCTCAAGGATTTGCTTTTCTCCTGTCCAAATACTACCGAGCCAAACCAGGCTCATAAGAGGAGTGCCAGGAACACCCTCTACACCCAGTGGCTGCAGCCAAGAATAAAGCTGCCTCTGAGGAAAGAGCTGGGCACCAATGACAAAAATGGCACAAAGGTGAAATCTTCTAGAGCTACAGGGATGGTTAAGCTGGAACAGACCATTTAGCTCAGGATGTCACCTCAAGGCCAGAGGCAAAACCTGGTTTCTAACTTTGTGCTAAGCAGAGACAGACCCCTTTGGAACAGCCCTTCCAGTCCCTGAGGAATCACACACAGGCTGATAATTTAACACACCCAGCTGAAGCCCATGAACTTGTCTAATACTTCATGAAGCCATTTACACTTTTGTCACTGCAGAGGCTGACAAAAGATCCAGTGCTCTCAAGACTCTACAGTAGTCATTCAGACAGGAGCTAATTCTTTTCCCTCCAGCGTGTTTAGGAACCACTCACACGGAGCAGCTGAACCACGAACCAAGGAGGAAGCATTGCTTTTGTTCAGACTCTCCAAAAGGCAGGCAAGACTTTCAAAAAGCAATGAGTAAGAAACATTCCTCTGTGATTTCGGACTGTAAAGACAAAGGAAAGGGCATACAGTGGAGGTTTGAGGAAGAAGAGTCCACAGCAAATCAAATAAATTTCATCAATAATAAATAATAAATTTAAAAGATCAAACAAGCAGACATTTCAATAAAATATGGATTAGCCTGGGCCCAACTCCAAAGAGGGTACAAGGTACCTAGAGCTTCCCTTGATCTCCCTGTACTGCCAGTCTGGAAGTAAAAAACCATGAGTCAAGGCCAGAAAGGGTCACAACCAAGAAAGAAAGGATTTTGCTCACCACTCTTCCAGACATTTCACACCTCACCAAAAGCCCCCAATACCTAATGCTAAGCCCTAAAGGCAGCTGCCCCACCAACCCCACATCTTGTGGCTACTGGGCAGGCCAGGGAGTGCCAGACAGGCCTCCAAGCACAGCTCATGTCTCTGCATCACCTCCCCAAACCGTGCTGCACAAGCAGGACAGCCCAACCACACGTGTTTCCCCCTTCCACAGGACACCTCAGACACCCCCATGCCTCCATGTCACCTGAGCCCACACTCCACGTCAGCCAGGTGGGCCACCAGCATCCTGAGCTTCTCCAGTGCCCACTGCTCTCATATCTCCCTCATCAGGACCCCGAGCTCCCACTGCTCTCCCACCTCTCCCGCCTCAGGGTTCCCCAGCACGCACTGCCCTCACCTCTCCCTCCTCGCGACCCTCAGCGCCCGCTGCCCTCACCTCTCTCCCTGCTCAGGACGCCCAGGGCCCATCGCCCTCACACCTCTCCCGCCTCGGGGCCGAGCACTCCAGCGCCTCGTGCTCCAACGGCCCTCCAACAGCTCAACCGAAGCCACCCTGCCCGTCAAGGCGGCCCCGCGCTCCTATTGGCTGCTGCAGCCCCCGCTGTCCTCCCATTGGCTGCCGGCCGGCCAAGGCCCGCCCAGCCGCCGCACCCGTGTCCCANCCGCCGTGCCCCGAGGGCAGCGCGGGCCGCGGTGGGCGCACGGCCGCCCCCGTCCTCTCCTCAGCCCCTGCCCCGAACGCCTCCCCTTTGGGACAGCGGCACTGTGGGCCCAGCTTCCTGCTGCTTCCCCTCCCTCCCCTCCACTGCCTCACCTGCCCAAGGCACCGCTGGCCGCTCGGAAGCTGCCGGAATCTCGAGGAGTGGGGAAATTGCTACCTTGGCTTCTTCGGCGAGGGCGGTGTTTTGGGGAAAGCCGTGAAACGTCTCGAAATAATTACCAGTTTGTACAAACGAAAAGCCCTTTGTTTCTTTAAAGGGGAAAAAACACACGATGCACCATAGAATTAGAAGCTGCAACTACAGATGCTGAGGGAATAACTTCTGTTCTGGTGTTCAGGGTGGGAGAGAGCAGCAAGGTTATGCACCACCTTGGATCTTCCTGGACTCACAAAGGCAGACGGCTGGCACCAAGCTGGAGGCTGGTGACAATACGGGATGACAAACACTGCACCAAAACACACGCTTTCAAGATGCCCAACTCACATATGGATCCATCCTGTGTGATGGGTCTCTCCCCCCAGTATTTCACTTCCTTGAAACAAATGAGTAACTGTCTGTTTCAGCCTTTATTCCATATTTTTCCTCCTCCTAGACTTCTTTGCCCTCTACCATGAAGACTTGAATCGCAAGCCTGGCCACACACCCCCTCTGCATTCAGACACAAAAAGGTTAGGACGAACCCACATTTTAGGCTGTTTGGGCTGGTTGGGTTTTTTTCATCTTGCAGACTTCGAGCCAAGTTTTGTGATGGAGGTGTTTGACTCATCGTTTCTAACATTTTAGACTCCCAACAGTAAAGCACGTTAATCTTGGACTCGTTCTGGCAGTAAATGTAACGTGACTCCTCGGGGCTACTGAGCCTTGTGACCGTTCCAGCAACCATCAAAGGGGAGCTGGAGTTCTGGGAAAAATACCGACTGGCAGCATTTTGCCCCGCACGTCATCCTGCCAGTGGCGGGAGCCCGACAGCTTCGTCCACAGGGCCAGGGAACAGCTGGGGTCAGAGGCCACCAGAGTCAGCCACATCTAGCAAACACTTTGCTAAACCTCTTCCTATGAATCCCTTAAGCCCTTGGTGTTCCTGATTATGGAAAGGGAGAGCACTGCTCCACACCTGATCTCTGAAGGGTTAAGCTTCAACAACAATTTCTCAACTGTTTCCTAATTGTCTGCCTGCCCTCCCACCTAGGCTGCCATACCTACTCAAGCGCTTTTTGCCAGCCGTTTTGCATACGAGAGCAGAAAGAAAACTCTCCAAGAAAGCCTTCACAGGCCTTAGAGAGCATGATGTACTCACACAGGCATCCTGCTGAATGCACTGCAGGATGTGCTTGGCTGGAATCAGGAAGTCTATGAGGTAGTGCAGTCCATCCCCACGGTACGTCTTCTCCACCACATCAAAAACTTGGCACAGAACGGTGGCTGCGGTAGCCTCAAACGGAGGGTAGAGTGCTGATAACGTACTCTGAATGCAGCCGTCCAGTGATTCCGAGTCCTGCCGAGAGAGAAAGCGTTAGTGGTACCAGGGCACGGTTTGCCCAACGCCCAGGAGCGCGGCCATCTCCAAATGCAGGAGGAACGAAGATCGAAGGAGCCAAGTGCTGTCCTTTCTAGCTTCTTCTGGCACCAGCGATTCCAGGTAAACAGAAAAAAGCTCTCCCCAAACGGGAGTGGAGTGCTCGCAGAGTGCTGCGCACAGCGGCGAGAATTCCCAGCTTTTGCTTACGCAGCAAGTCCTTCTCCTGCCTGCGCGGGGTGGGGCGGCTGTTAGACCACACCGCAGCACGTGAGCGCGTGCGAGCGAGACAGTCATGGGGTGGGCGCATCACCAGCCCCGGATTTTGGGTACGCTCCTCGGTGGGCTAAGGGCAGTTGCAGCGGGCTGAAGCTCCTCAGCCTCCTGCACTCTGGAGTCCCAGCACAGGATAAGGTGCCGGAGCTGTTTGGTCCTGCGGAAAGCCATTCACCAGTGCGACTCCTCGTTATTCAAAGCTGTTTGCCTCTCATGAAAGGCTCCACTCCAGGAGCCAGGAATTTTCTGTGGTGCGAGATGCCTCACACCAGGATTCACACACCGTGTGTGAGTGAACAGGGCTGCTTGTGTCCCTGAGCACACCCATTGATACCCAGGGTGCCTGTTCAGTGGGATCAGAGGCAATGGCTTCCCTGCATCCACCTTCATTTGGGAGAACCTGCCAGCCAGAGCCTGCCCATAGCGTCAGGACCAATTCCAGTGCTGGAGGCCAAATTCTGAGTTATTGCATGGGTGTAAATCAAGAGAGCTTGCCAAAAAAGTAACAATAAAAAAAAAAAAATAAAGCTGTACATACCTGGAGAGAGGATCAGGCTCCCTCCTTTGTTTTCTATTTTAGAGGAGATCCCTTGGGCTAACTTACAGCCAGTGGGAGTAAGTTTTGCTACAAAACCAAATGAAAGTTTACTCAGGTGTCTGGACAGATCCTCATCTGATCTAAATCCACCTCCTTTCACTAGAGACAAGAAAAGTACTTCAGCTGCTGGCCCAGCAGCCCTGCAGCCTCCTGTAGAACAGGAACAACTGCATGGACATGCCTGAAAACACACTTCAGTCCCACAGCAAGATTGGGAGACAAAGTTAAACAAAGCAGTGCCACAACAGCTTACGCCACAACCGGGGAACAGTAGAACGAGGGGATCAGGAGGAAACAAACCATTTCACTGCTTCCACTTCATGGCAGCACATCACTGCAGGTGCCTCCACTGGCCTAAGAAAGTTCAACAGTCTCAGAGCAAGCCTGAACTGACCCTGCAGCCCAGCAGAAATGATGCTCCTCACACAAGCCTTCCCATCTCTCACAGCTTAACGATCTCCAAGTTCCTCCTTTAGAGGGTTGGGTGTTTTAAGCACAATATAAACTCCCTGCCCTGATGTAAAGGTGCCTTGTAGGACAGCCTGTGGGACTGCACGGGAGAGGAGAGGACGCCCAGGTGATGCCTCCACAATCTCTGCCTGCAGCGAGCTGGGAGAACTCTGGTGACAGGCAAACCACACGCTGCCTGTGGGACAGCACTGCTTCCTTACCTTTCCTGCTGTTTCTCCTGATGTCAGCAACAAGCAAGGCTACATGGCAGCAGGCTCCTAAAGTGTCCACACCTTTTCTGAGAGACCAGCTGCCTCCTGCAATACTCCTCAAGGCCAATGCAACCAGATAAACAGAGGTTAAGGAGCTATTTTTCATACGAATAGAATCATAGATTATCATGAGTTGGAATTCTTAGTCCAATATTCTTAACCCAAGAATTCCAAAAGCAGGAGCCCTATGTGCATACTACCAAGCGCTGAATTCTAGGGATGAGCATTTAACCCCAGTTTGAAATAGGAGAAGAAGGCTGTTTTAAACAATTTGCTTTCCACTCAGAAAAATAATAACCTCTGTCCCAGCAAGTGCCTGTGACCTAGTCAGACGAAACTGGCCCTCACACAGGTGCTCTCCCACCTCACCAGTCACCTGCTCGGGCACTATCACTGTAGCATTGCTGCTGGCAGCATTTGACAACAATCTCCCTCTGACCCTCCACAGCCCACAAGTTCAAAATATCAGTCAAAACCAGCTGGGGTTGGTCCTGTGCCATCTTCTGTCCCCGTGCCCTGCTTGAGCAGAATTCTTTCAGATATCAATCCCTCCCAAAAATAAATCTGTTAAATTTACTGTTGCAAATAAAACAAAGAAGTCAAAATATTTGCACATGAGTCAGTGCATCGCTCTAAGGTTCTCACACCATTCCTGCTGCCTTAGCCTTCACAAAACAATTATTAACATTGGCACCAAATCAAAAATCCTTTATAAGGTTAAAATAAACCAGGTCGTACATTATCCTTCCTTTAGTAAAATACAGAATAACCATAGCCTGTAGCCATTGCAGAGGGCAGCACTAACTGCACTCCAGAGCACAGAGGCTTTATCTCCCTCTGGCTAGACTATACCACAAAGCCATGATAGCTGTGTAGGTTTCTAAGGGATAGAGAGACGGCTTCAACCATTACCTTTTGGTAGAGAGAGATGTTTGCACCAATCTCTGCTAATTCTGCAGGAAAAGCCCCAAACAGGAAGTAGATTCCCACATCCCACCGTGCTGCGTGGGATTGTAGCACCAGCATCCTCGGGAGGCTGCAGAACAAGGACGGATGCAGCCTCCGTGTGCCGCAGATGAACGTGGAGGTGACACTGCTTTTCAGTGCTCCCACGTGGGGTGGTCACCCAGGGATAGCTCCTGCCTGGATGGAGGGTGAAACATGACAGTGCCTCAGAAGCCCCCTTGAAAATACAGAAGGTAGAATATGGCAGAGCTTGGAGCCTCCAACAGCAACACGTTCTCCTTCAATAAGGGACTCATTAACCCAGCTCACAATCCTAGGGATGGGGCTGCTTATTTGCACTAATTAACTTCTCAGAGTGCAGAGGGGCTGGAGGAGAGCACCTCAGCCAGGACTGCAAGAGGCCTCATGGTCCTGCTGTGGAATGCCAGAGCACAGAATGGCAGCCTCACACATCCAGCCTGCTGGCAGGGCCAGCTGCCATGCACGTGGAGGAGACAGGGTTTGCAGGCATGGGGAACTCTCATAAACCAGAGAAGGGGATAATGTGCTGTGGTCCTGAGGCTGATAAACCTGAAGTCTAGAGCCCATCTCACCTACAAACAACATCATGGAATCATAGAATGAGTAAGGTTGGAAGGGACTGCTGAAGGTCATCTAGTCCAACCTCCCTGCTCCAGGGGCCCCTAGACCATGCTAGGAGCTTCCTAGACCCCTGTAGGGTCCCCTAGAGCACGTTACTCCAGAGAGCTTTTGAATATCTCCAGAGAAGGAGACTGCACAATCTCTGGGCAACTTGTTCAGAGGTTCCATCCCTTATCTCAAACAGGTGATGTAACCCCCAGCAGGCACAAGGAGAAACTTCTGTGACCCAGGATGAGGGAACAACACCTGGAGAACAGGAGAATGAGCTAAACCTAACAAGGATCCACAAGAGGGGCACTCCTGCCCCAGCACCCTTCCACCACAACCAGCCCACAGCGGCCCCCAAGAGCTGGCAGAGCCTGGCACAGGAGCTTCCTGAAAAAAACAGCCTCCTTCAGGGACTGCAAATTTCAAGCTTCCCTGCCTCCAACCCTGTTGCCACATCCCTCTCACAGGAAAGGTCCTGGACATGTGCTCCTTTTCAGGCACTGGGCACAAACACCAACAGGAGCGCTTTCCAAGCGAGCCAGAGAGCATCTCCCCAAGCAAGAGGAGTCTTGGGATTCAAATGATTCTTTGTCAATAGCACGGGAGGACCTATAAACTCCAGCTCACTGCCACCACTCCACCACACCTCCCAAAAGAGAAACATGCTTTTAAAATAACTCCTCTATAAATCAAGGCGCTAAATAAAGCCCAGGTTAAGGTCACGTCCGGCCAAACTGGCTTTCACTGCTGCTCAGCTGGGAGCTGGCTGCTGGTGCAGGGGCTGGAGCACAGGGAGGGAAGAGGAAAGCACCACATGGGGATGGGTTGGGATGGGCTCCGTGGGCTGAGCTGTGTGACAGGAACAACTTAGCATGGTCCCACCCAGGAGGCCAGGGGAGCAATGAGAACCCAGGAGGACTTCACAGCTGGCAGAGGGCTTGGGTCTGAACAGTGAGGTGGGTGGGCTGCCCTTCCTCCCCTGCATATCACAGGAGCCACAGATGCTGTGACAAATAGAACAATAAAGACTGCTGTGGCAAAGTTCTGCTGCTCAGCCCTTAGAGCCCCACTCCATCACAAACTGCAGCAAGAACCAGGAGTCAATCAGAAATGAGGCTACGAGGAACCCAGGCAGAAGAGGAACCCAGCAGCTCTTGCAACCCTGCTCAGGGGATGCATCTACTTCTCCTGGTGCAAGCAGACACTGCAGGATGGGAGAGGAGCCTGTCATGAGGCATCTGGAGTAACCAGGAGCTTCTTGGGCTTTTTTAGGTGCACTCACCGAATTTTCTGGCTACCTTTGAGGAGAGCAACATAGCAGCTCCAGCCACTGGGAACTCCTGTCATTCTACATTTCTTTCTGACTCAGGACTGAACTTCTTCCTCTTTGGGACCTACTGCTCACCAATTAAGTCTGAACCCTGGAGAACCTCTTACAGGTTTGGAGAACAAGAAGTCAGCCTGTCTGGGGAGCAGAGAGAGCATCCCCAGGGCTACACACACACTTCACACAGCATCAGAATACCTGTGCTCTTCAAACAAGAGACAGCAACCCAAGTGGCTCAGGACAATGTAAGTCAGTGCAGGGGAGGGCTGCAATGCTGCTGGACCCACCTGGGACCACAGGCCTTGGCAGCATTCTCCCTACAACTCACCCTAGCACTTGGCTCATTTTGCCTACAAAGTACTGAGTCTTGGTCAAGACGAACATGAAGAGGCACAGATCTTCCCTGCTGACAGCCCAGATGCTGTCTGCAGACTACTAAAAAAGATTGTTTTGGTGAGACCAGACCAACAGTTTGACTAACCCGTGACTTATGGCAGACAACGCTCCTTTCCAGCAGGCTGGACTGGCCCATGTAACACGCTGAGGATTCATCCTGCAACAGGAATTTAGCAAAAGAACCTACCGCCCTGCTCTCAGAAACTTACACCCTCATTTGAGCTGCCAAAGAATGAAACTACAGGTCCCAAAGTGCCCCAGTTAAATCCAGAGCTTGCCGTGGCTTGGCAGAGCAAGGAGCATAGCTGGGCAGTGGAGCAGAGCCCGGCTGGGCTGCGAGCGCAGCGAGCGGTGCCCGTGGTACACCCAGCTCTGAGTCATCGAGCGTCTCGGCTCCCGCTCAGCAGGGAGGCCTTGCCAGGAGCTCCCGCAACTTTGTCCTCCTCCTGCCGGCTGCCCGGAGCCTGGCCACGTCCTGCACGCACCCACTTTCTCTCCCCTCTCGCCCAGGTGCCAAGACGCAGTGCGAAGGCAGGACAGGAGAGACCGGAGCGTGCAAAGGTGAGGGGAAGAAATGACCCAACCCTCCCACACCCCGCACTGGAAAGTAGAAATAACAGCAAAACTGGGGAGAGGCAGAGCTCCAAGCAGCACAGCACAGCGCCTGCCCATGGCTCCCAGCCAGCTTTGGGACTGGGGGAAAAGGAGCTCACAGCAGGCGCTGAGCAGGGCCGGGTTCGCTGGTCCCGCCGCCAGCAAAGGCTGCTGTGCTGCACCGCTTGGCTGGGGCGGCTCGGCTCTCAGCTGACGTGAGAAACCTCATTTCCAGTAAAAACAGACCTCTGGGCTTTCCATGAAGGCTTTCCACTTTCTGACACAAAGCCGAAAGACAGGCTGCTTTGCCTTTAAAGAAAAGAGACATTTCTGTGTTCAGAAAGGTCTTTGGCTAAAAACAAGGCTTGTTTTTCTGACAAAATTTGAGATTTCCCACTCCATTGCTGCAGAGAGGAGAACCCTCCCAGCCCCATTTCCTGAGCTGTTCTAATCACAGCGGCAATGAGTTCAAGAGAGAAAAATCTTCCCAGAGCAAGTGCCAGCTCCCCCCTCTGCTGCTTGCTCTGAGGCTCAGGGGGAGGCTGAGAAGAGAGCGCCTGCCTTCGGCACCCTGCCTTCCTCTGGATAAAATAATGTATTATTAAGCGGTGCAGCTATAGAGGTACGCATTCCCCCTCCAGTAATTACACCGTCTTCCTGCGAGAAAACCAGGAACAGCTCTACCTGCTCTTTGGACTATGGTTCTAGGCTTTCCAGGGAGAAAAGCACAGCACCCAGTTCCACTTGGGAGGCAAATGTCTGCAGTCTCACCCAGGCCAGCTTTGCTGAAGGGCTGTACCTCCAAAAGCAAGCTGCTTTCTGCATGCCACCATGACATCCCTTGCAGAGGGCACGGCTGTAGCCTGGCTCAGCTCCCCTGCCACTGGGGCAGGCAGGACTGCTCCACAGCCTGTGGATAAACCAGCTCCTACAGCTTTGCAGGGAGTGGTGCTCTGCAGACAGAGCTCAGAGAATCATTTCCAGATGCCTCCCTCTGTTCTCCCAGCCCTACTCCGTGTTGACGCGGCTGTGGCAGCCAAAGCAGCTCCTACTGGGCAGCACACAGGATTATCATTCCAGGCACTGCAGGAAAACAAGCGCTTGGAAGCGATTAACTCATGATCTCTCATTTAATTAAACAAAGGGAAAAATGATGTATTTGCTTTTCGGCTCCGAGGCCCCTGTTCTGCGCATGCTGTAGGTCTGGGCGTGCGCAGCTGGGGAAAGGCAGGCCCAAAGCTGGGTGATCTCCCCAAGCCCAGGCTCGGTTTGTTTTCGCTCAAGGGGGACACCCCAGATTGGTTTGAAAGTGAAGCATGAACTCCTGCGAGCTTGGAGCTTTGGAGCACACAGCTACAGCAGTGCTGTCCTTGTGCTGGAGCAAAAGGCAGGGAATAGCAGGCAGCAGAGGCAGCCTGGTTCAGGCACATCCCTTGCTCTGCACCACACTGCAGGTGGCCTAACACAGGCATTATCATATGGCAACGTGACCGGTCACCTGAGCCTGCCCCCCAGCCCAAGACTCCTGTTTACTTGAGTCTAATACAGCACCTTTCCTCTAATTCACCTTACTCCTCTCTACCCTTCAGGTTTTTGTACTCCAGCTTTTCTGGAGAAGAGCTTGTAACTTTCTCCTTTGTCTGTGCAACATCCAACACATCAGAAGAGCTGCTGACAACTGCTGAAGATTAAAGAGGCCAAAGTGGGAGTGACCCACAATCCAAGAAAGTTGTCTTTTAGTCAGAGAGGGGAAGAACCGGGAAATGGAGATAAGCATTTCCTCACAGGGACATGTCCTGCTCCCAAAGGAGTTCGCAATGTACTGAGCAGGAGGTAGGTCTTATCCATAGCAACAAATGAGCCCTGCTCTCAAAGGCCAGTTACTTTCTATTAGAAATAGATCAAGGAGATGATAGAGGTGTTTAAGGGCAGCTGAGTGAACAGATCAAAGCCCTGTCCTTAAACAGACATCTTCCAGCTGAAGCAAGGGGCTGCAAGTGGATGAGAAGAGCCGTGTATAAAACATCATTGTACAGCTGGACACCAGCTTATTTTGGTTTAGTTTAATCAAGGGATTAAGTCCTTAATCTGAAATAACTGTCTAAGCACAGATTTTTTTTTTTTTTTAAATATCACTGGCATAGCTCTAAGAATGCAATTAATTAACCAGGTTGTACTCTGTGTGATGCAAAGCTTTGGGTACTTTTAGAACAACCTTCCCAGCGACAGACTCATGCTGGAAGAGCACCAGCACTGGCAGCCATAGTTTCACTGCCCGTTGTTACCCATGTGCACCTTCCCACCTCCTCGAGACTGCCCGGAGCTCTCCTCTTCACTCCCGCTGCCAGCTGCACAGGCTGCCCTGCCGTGGGCACCAACACTCTGGCCATGGCACCATATGCCACCGTCCAGCCAGGGACCTCCACATTCCAAGTGTCATGTTCCTACAACAGGCTCAGACAAGGCTTGCTAAATCCTGTTAGATATCACAGACAGAGCCAAGAATTTCATGGGCCACTTCTACACAAGACAAGTCCTGAGACATTGCAGCCGACTCCCTTTCTTTAGAGGGCTCTTTCTGCAAATGCACTAAAAACCTTTCTCTCTGCTGTCCAACAAAAGAAATTGCTTGAGCTCATTCACCCTATTATTAGTGACAGCATTTGCTCTGCTCTCAACTTCAGCCATTGGCATCCATCTGGCAAACCAACCCAAGCAGCAGCATGTTGTGCCCCTTCTCATTTCTGCCTAATGGGTACCAACTAATAGGGCACTCCAGGCAGGTGAAAGATTTCTTTATACCAGCCAGCCATAAAATACCCTAAGTAAATTCTTCACCAAATAGGTTGGCTCATTTTAACACCTTTCAGTCAGAGGCATTAGGCCATAGCCAACCCCTTGTGTTCAGACACCCATCTGGGGGCATCTTACAACAGATGGGCAGCCGCCTGCGCTCAAAAAGAAAATGATAATCCTTCATCAGGCCAGCTGATGAGTGCCAAAAACAATCTTCACGGGGTCAGTATTTAATTAGTTCTGTGCCAGAGTTGCACACGTTCTGGACGCACGTTCAGATCTCACCCCTTCCCTTTGCAAGGTGCATGAGCTGCTGGACAGACTCCCATGGGGGCTGGTGGATTACCCATGTCTTGCAACCTCCATAATTGAGGGTGGACGCCACAGAAAAATGATCCTGTTTTAGTTAAAGAGCTCCCAGGCTCCATATGGGAGCTAGGTAACATTCCATGGTCCCAATATCCCATAGCAGATGAGCCATATTTCCTTTTGGCCTTAAACACACTGTATTACCATGTGCTCATGAAATACAAGTCCTGCTATGTCAGAGGGGGACAGAAACTGCTCTGAAGCAGAGCTGCAGTTCCAGGAGGGGATGGCTGAGCACATGAGAAAACAGTGCAGAAGGACCTTCCTTGGAGGAGCACATCCCTGCACACCATTGATGGGAGAAAGCATCCGGCAGCAGTGATCAGATGCCTCTTAGGAAGAGCTGTGAGGAAGGATGAGCCAGAAGGACAGAGCAGGCAGCTCAGAGATGTCCATGGCTATGCCAGCTCAGCCAGGAGCCGCTCCAAGAAGCATCGGTCTGTGCCGAAGAAGGGAGAAGTATTCCTGGTCAGAGGGACCAAGATTTGTTCCAAGACTCTCTGAGCTCACTGGGGAACAGACACATGTGTGCTCAAGTTCTCCTCCTGCTGCTAAGCAGCAGACCTGGGACAGCTTCAGATGAAAACATTTCCCCTATATTTGGATAGAGCACTAAATGCATGCCTCCCGGACAGCTAAGTAAATCAGTCATAAATTCAGGGCATTTCTTTCATTAAACTCCCGAGGTAGAAAGGGGTGAACACAGGCTTTTAAAGCTACTCCCTTTATAGATTTTTTTTTTTCCAAACAGAAAACAGTCTCACGTGTCCCATTATTTCCATACATATCAAAGGAGGGTGGAGATTTAACTAGCAATTTCTAAAAGATCTTTGTGCACAGAAGGGACGTATGCCAAAACGTGGGTGGTTATAAGCCCAAACACAAAGGAGAATACATCCACAGGCATTTTTCCCCTTGATCCATTAACGGGTCTGCATACCAGCCTCCTGAGCATATGAGAGGGACCTTGTTCAAAAGGTAAATGTATTCAGCAAGATGACAACAGACAGCAAATAACCCACATCCTTTAACCATGTTGGAGGCTCAGCGAGGCTGGGGTTTTGTTGGGAGGCACTGAGATTTGACAAGCAGCCTCAGGGAAGGTATCCTCCTGAAGGAACCTGCTCAGGAAGCCTCTGCCACACCTAACACAGGCTGCAAAGCTCAAGGTAGACACCTAGCTAAGGTCACCAGAACTCCAGCAGCATGCAACTTCTCTGCAGCATGTAAACCACCATCCGGCCACAGCAGTGTGCCCCATTGCAGGTGACCATAAGGCCCCACAGAGACTCCCCTTTACCACATCCACCAGTATCCAGGAGGAGCACATGCAATGTACACCAGCTCTTCAGCTGAGCCATTTGATTCCATTCAAATCAATGGCTGGTTGCACCAGCTGGAGCAAGGGTTCATCCTGGGCTTCCCAGGCTGATAGCAGGATGGCAAATCTGAGCAGACAGAAAGACTTTCAGATTCATTCTGTGCTGCTTTGATCTTGGAAGTTTCAGCTTGGTGTCCAGTGATGCGAAAAATAGGATACATATGAAACCAGCACTTACCACAAGAAAGGCCCATTTTTTGTTAATATTTTAATGAAAGACTAAGCCAGCCAACAGAGATAAGGCACTTGGTGTGGCAGAGAGGTATTAGCATGGCCAAACCTTCAGAATCAACAAGGGCATGTCCACTCACTTCTCTGAGCTGCAAAGCAGGTACTCTGAGTGGTGCAAAAAACACAGAGCATCCCATGGCCAGAAGTGGGCAGCTCTACCCTGGCAAGCTCTCCTTGCTTTTTACTGCTCTTCAGTCAGCAACACATCTGGTCCCAGTGCTACTACTCACTTCTTCAGACCTTGGCTACATTGAGCTCTGCGGGACTGGAATGGGGGGTTCCATCATGCACAGACAGCCAAGAACAGGAACAAAAAGTGCTCTGGTACAAGTGCCTACAGGTGGCTTCAGTTTATACTTTCTGCAGAAGACACCTTGATTGTTTCAACAGAGATTTTTTCAACACTTGAGTGCCAAAGGAGCCTGTAGCCCCTGTGATGTGACTTCCACCCACACTCAGCACCAATGCTCAGGTTAAGGCTGTGCACAGCCTGTAGGATGGTTCAAGTTTTACACAGATTGGTTGCAGACGGGGTTACGTTTGAGATGCAACTAGAAAATGAGGCTCTGTGAGCTGAGCACTGCGCCTGTGCTCTAGAATTTAGAGGCAGACATGCTGGCTCTCTTGTCTGAAGTGACCAGCCACGAAATGCTGACAAGGCTCTCATGTTATGATCTCTACTGCCAGCAAGGTATGCCCTCAGAGCCAACTGCCCATGGGGGTAGGTGGCCAGCAGCACTGCCAGAGGGGGTTATGCTACAGGATGCTGGTTTTCAGAAAATAAGTGCTGACACTCAGCATAGAGTCCTCCTTGGACACCTGCGTTGTCTCACCGTAAGCATCTGCTGTCTTGCATTCCCATGTGGTACTAGAATACATTTGGCAATTCCTGTGTGGAGATACCTGGATGCAGGTGGCCTGTCACTTGCATTTAGCCGTTATTTTTATCGTTACAATGAACAGCATGTTCACCTGCCCGGTGCTTTTAAAAAGAAGCTGGGCAAAATGCAAGTTGTCAACCTTGTTACCTCAGAGGAGGTGCTTTCAAACTGCTTCCATGTGCTCAGGATTATGCCTCTGGACTTTGTCTGTGTTCCAACATCTTGCTCATGGTTTTGGCACAGAAATAAAGAAAGAAGATCCCCAATGCTTAAAGCTCTTTGTGATTCCCAGACTCATTTCCTTCCCACCCTGGGAGAAGACATAACTGGAGGATAAAAGACCCTATTTTCTGCTGAAACCCATTCTCTCTCCTACCAGCATAGAGGTGCCACCAGAGCTTCTCTGCAGGAAAGGTGAATCCTGGGAATACCAGAGAATGAAGATAGATCCCAAGTCACAAAAGCCATGATGGGTGAGCAAGGTGGACAGAGCCCAGCCAGGCTCCTGCCTTGCTCTCACCATGGGGTTTCCGCAGCTGCAGAAGTCACTTCTAGCGGAAGTGGGCTACTTTGGCCCAAGGTGTCTCACCCATTTGGTGCTTTGGGCATCTCCCAGCTGCCACAACCCTATGTACCCATACACACACATCAGCTCTAACACTGAAACCCCGTGAAGAGGAATCACCTGCCTCACGCAGAGCAGGGCAGCCAGCAGTTGTGCCTTGCCAGACCTCCATCAGGAGCCAAGTCTCCAAGAGTCCTGCAGACTGCTGGAGGCCATGGAAGGTCTCCTGCAGGCCGCCAGACTGACACACATTCACCGAGATCCAAATCTTTTGCCTGCAGGGTTTGTTTGATTTACCAGGACACAAAAAACTCAAGTTAATCAGAACAGTTTGGAGCTACCGTCACAACTTGGTCACTCACAGAAATGCACCTCCCAAAATGCAGATTGGCCTACCACAGCATTGAGAACAGACACCTGCCATGGACCAGAGGTGTCCACAATGTAGCCAGCACTCATTGCTGGGTCGGGTGCACCTTGGCCTCTGGTTCCTATTCCTTCCAGCTGCACTCAGCACCTGAGAGGCACACGATCCCTCCTCAGCAGTGATACATGGTCCTTGAATGCCCAGTCATCTGGACTGCTCCACACAAAGACCCTTGCTTGACAGCTTTTGCATCACACATTAAAACAACGTCAAGGAGGACCTGAACTGGCGCTGAAGCACTCAGGAATCAGAAGGACACCTCCAACTTGAAGGAGCAGAGTTGCAGCAGCCGGTGTCTGCCTCAGGCCTCCCAGGGCAGAGTTTCACAAGCACTGCTCCAGCCCATATGGCAAAATGCAGCCCATGGGACTGCAAGGGATGGCACCAACCTTGCACAACTCCAAACAGTGCTCTCCTTCGATTTCAACTTCATAATATAACCTGCATAGACCAGAAATTGCCAGGAACACACTAGGCATGGGGTGAGAGAAAGAGGTCTTCTGACTGGGGTGGAGAAGTAGAAGTGAGATGCCTGCAGGCCTCCACAGAAAGATGGCAGAGGAGATCCCACCATAGCTCTGACAGGCACGTGAAGGTAAAGAGCACCACAGAAGAGCTGGAGGGTGGTAAAGGAAAAAGACATGGGTCTATAAACTTAGCTCAACTGGCAGAAGCCAGAAGTTGGTCAATTCATCCTTCAGCTAAACCCAAGTTTCTCCAGGCTCAGAAGCTGAACTTTTAAGAAACAGCAAGTCACTGCCAGGCACAGCAGCAAAGCACGCTGCTTGTCCCCCTCATGGACTTTGTTCCCTCTGCTGTGGGGAAGTGGCCCATGACATAGCACGACACCTCCAGGAGATTGGGGGCTGCTGGGCACATGGATCTCAGCCTGAGCCTAGCTGCAAACCATCAGAAGCTAGACTGGTGCTCAGTAGGATGTCACCACAGGGCCAGCGATCCCTCCAGCCGCTGACAGCCCAGGGCTGGGCACCTCTGTTTGCAGGGCAGTGCCAGTGTGGCTGGGCAGGGGATGGCCTTGCAGCCACTCCCAGGGAGTCTGGGTGCTCTGCTGCCCACCGGGCTCACCATCCTTTCCCCTCTCCAAACAAGGATCCCCACGTGCAGAACTTGACACTGAAAAGGAAGGGTCCCTGCCCAGCTCCAGGGATTCTCTGGATGCCCACCCTGGGCAGGAGAAAAGGCTCTGCAAGAGGGCAATGCCCAGAGCCACAGAGCAGGATTGGCAAAGAGTGAGGGCAGGAGGAGAGCCCAGCATCCAGGCAGCACAAAAGACAAGGCTCTGCCCGAACTGACCCATCCCAGCTTCTCGCTCCAGCGCTGTACCCCGATAGGCACCTCGCAGGGGTCGGTGCCAACAAGAGTCCGTGTCCCTGCAGCCACCGCCCAGGACTGGCACCAAGAGTACAGTGTGCCACTCGAGTAACGGGAAATGCCAAAAGAGCTGTTTCCCGCTGCGGCATTAGCGCCGTGCGCTGGCTCCGGGCAGGCTGCCCCGATAGCAGCTTCATCCCGCACAGCCCTGCTCATGCCCAGGGCGAGAGCCCTTCGCAGAGATTTCCTTACCATGTTCCCGGCCTCCTTTATTCCCCCTCACTTCCAAAGACAGCGTTTTTTCTCTTTTTCCTCCATGTGTGCGACGGGGCGTCTCCTCTCCCCTCCGACGTGAACCACCGAAGCACTTTGAGTTCTGGACTGTAATCCAAGCCCTCACCGCCCCCAGCACAGCTCCAACTAATCTAACTCATGACACTACCGGGGCTGAGCAGGGGACCTCGAAGGTTTCTCTGACAGCCAACTCCAGCGCTAGACGGCAGAGGGGCATAGCGAGAGCAGGGTGCCGCATCCCCCGGCCCTGCGGGGACCTTGCGGACACGGGCAGAGCCAGAAGCGCTCCCGGGCTGCTCCTTACGGCATCGCTGCTGTCCGCGTCCCTCAGAGCGCCTGGCCCGCCGCACAGACCTGCTTAATGCAGACGCGTCGTGGCAGGGAGCTGCCTTCGCCCGGGAAGATCTGAATAGCTGCGAGAGGAGAATAAGGCAGGCATCCCGAGAAGGTCTCCAGCTTCCCAAAGAGGTTTCCAGCAAAATCCTCCCCCCTCGCCTCCTCTCGGCTTGTTTTTCTCTAAGTCCAGAGAAGTTTCTCAACTCCGCGAGATCCTGAGGCACCGCTGCAGGTTAAGTAAAATGCCGAGAAACACAGGGAGATCGCTCTGAAATATTGTTTTTCTAACTTCTAGAAGGAAAACAGAGAGCAGTGACCGCTTCAGGCAACAGCAACAAACTGCATTGGGATCGGGCGAGAGATGTGGAGACCTCACCCCCTCCCAAAGGAGGAAGTAATTTAACACGGCAAGTTTCTCCACCCCTCCATTAATTGTTTAGGATGGCCAGAGGCCAAAATACTGCCCGGCAGTGGGGAAGGTCACCAAACAGGCAGGCAGCGGCCTCCAGAAGTGACAACGGGAAAGGGCAGAGCCACAGAGGCGGAGAGAGAGGAGAGAGGCAGGTGCCGCGGGGCATCCCAGGATCTGCTGACACACAAAGGCTTTGTGTAACGGGAAGCAGGGCGGGAAGTGACACACAGGCAAAACCTCAGAGCCCTGGGCACGAGATGCAGGGCCTGGGACCAGAAACTGCCTCCCCAGCCTGAGCAGTGCATGGTCTCAGCAGCCTCGGCTGGGACTGACCCTCCATCAAGGAGTTCACCGTGCCGGAGCTTGGTTGTCCCCACTTATGAGAGAGGTCACACAAACCAATCCATCCCAAGAAACAGGGTGACTCAGGCAGAGGACCTACAGCAGAAGGGAAGACATCTCATTCTCCTGCATGGACAAGTAGAACAGCAAAGGGTACTTGCCTTCCGAAAATGGAGCAACTGCTACCAACACCTCTGCTGCCTTGGCTCAAGGGGCAGAGTCCCACAGCCTTCCCAAACCCTGCTCCACAGGGCCAGCAGCAGAGGCCATGTGAGCTAGTCCAGCTCAAGACCGCCTTCAGATATTCCTCTCCCAGGGAGGACTGCCAGCAGTTTGCCCTAAAACCCCATTGCATATGATGGCCTCATCACATGTTTCCAGACCTATGCAGCAGCCAGGGGTTTGAGCAGCCCCAAAGCCAACCATTCAATCCACCAGCTGCTTGGTGTGCTGCCGCGTTTCCTATTGGCAGCAAGGCTGGATGACAGTCCCTGCAGAGTTGCAGTTTGCTTTCCTTAAGCCAAAGAGATGTCCTCCTAAAAGGAGCTGTGACACTGACAGTGACCAGAGCTGAGCAGCTGCCTCACTGTTCAGCACTTGGCTTGCAAACAGCAAGTGCTGTCAGAGGCTCCCCCATGGCCTCGAACAGCCTGTCACCTTCTCCCCACAGCAGCACTGCCTCTGTAGGCAGTGTCCATGTCAGGTGACAGCAGTTGCTAATGCCAAACTGGGTGAAGGAGAGCATCCCTGCCATCTCAACAAGTATTAACAACCCAGCACAGGCACAACCTAGTTGTCATCTGCAACAACTAATTTGAGATCTTAGATCTTGTCTGTGGATGCAAAAGAGCCTTTCTTTCCCCCTCATATTCATATCAGGAGGATGAGGAGCCTGGCATACTTCCCCAGCAGAGCCTCTGACCACAGCTTTCAGGGTCTGCACAAGGCTGCATTTGCAGAGTAGCTTTGCCCTTCATCTATTCCCCCAGCACATCTCCCAGGCAATGAGCATGGCTACATTTGGCTAACCTTTGCAATATCTTCCTGCAGGTGCTGGGAGTCTCCCTAGGGACTGGCCCACTCCCAGAGAGGAGGGAGCACCAAGAGCGATGTCTCTGCGGCACGCACGTGACCGGCCGTGACAAAGCTTTGTGCTATCAGAAGTACCAGGCTATTTCTGTTGGAGGCATATCCCCATCACAGAATAAAAGGAGGTAGAAGAGATCCAACATGCCTCTCACGTCC
Organism: Mohoua ochrocephala; assembly: GCA_013398855.1. Classification (NCBI taxonomy): domain Eukaryota; kingdom Metazoa; phylum Chordata; class Aves; order Passeriformes; family Acanthizidae; genus Mohoua; species Mohoua ochrocephala. The sequence continues at coordinate 42,889 of VZTA01025651.1, forward strand.
TGATGTTTTATGGAAATGTCCCTGCTGTTTCTACAACTGCAGCATTATATGTAGGTTTCCTTTCGAGAGGCTATGGCTGCCCAGGGCTAACCCAAATTGTAGAATCATAGAGAAACCCTGAGCTGGGAGGGACCCACAAGGATCAGATCCAATTCATTGTTCTGCACAGGACAACCCCAAAAATTATACCATCTGTGATTGCCCCGTCCTTGCACACAACCATTTTTATCCAGCAAACAGGTCACTGCAATTACCCTGGAGTCTGCAGAGGGACCAGTCTCCAAGTAGAGATCTGAAGTCTCCAAAGAGTCTGGCCATCATCAGCCTGGGTACCAAGCCTGGGCTCTTCAGGGCTGTTCCAGTTGCAGGCCAAAGCTCCTGCTCCTTCAGGGGGCTACTGCACAAGCCAGGAGCTACCTCTCCTTTGAAACAGTCATGTGCTCTCCAGGCAGCACAAAGGGCAATGCAGAGCCAGGCAGGGGTGGGACATCCCCAGAGCCCATGGGGATGAAGGGGACGGAGCAGAGAACCTGCTCCCATGCTGTTACTGAACCGGTCAAGTCTCCTACACCCAGACCTTTGGCAGCAGATCCAGGGTGAGCAGCTTTTGGCTTTCCTCACTCCTTCAGGTGGCTTGCACAGGCCCGGGAGCACATGGCTGTCATCTCTTTTAGTTCTGAGTTAGCAGGTAAGACACTGTCAAGCCACCTAATTCCAGCTCTTTGATGGCCAGAAAGAGAAAAGTGACACTTTTTCTCACAGAAAGAGAAAAGTGGTGTAGGAGCTTGCAGCATCCCCATAAACAGATGAGGAAGGCACCACATAGGTACTCGGAGCCCTGCTCCTATCCCATTTTCCATGACAAAAGAAAGCTCTCCACAAGCTCTCAAGCCAACACCACTCAGAAGAATGCAGGGAAGTCGGCGGCGCCATTTATAGAGGCTGTCAAACACAAGAGCAGCTTAGAGCCCAATCTCCCACCTCCTCCCTTTCCTACACTGCACTTAAAACTCAGGAGCACCTTCCCCCATACAGATTTCCAGGCTGAAGAGCCTGAGTTCAGCTCACCCCCATCCCAGTCGGAGGCAGTGACGTGATTTCCTGTGCCATGGCACAGTGCTAAGGGGAACATTGCACTGCTGTTTACTCATGGCTGGATCCTAATATAGTTTCCTTTTTTTTTTTTAATTGCAAAGTGGCCTTTCCCTCTTCTGCATTGTCGATCCATTTCCCGCACAAGCACATGGGAGACAGCTGTAGCCAGCACTTCAGTGGGTGTTAAAAAGCCCCTCTTGACTGAGGCTGACAACAATACCGTGCTTGTTCCCAGCACAGTCTCACTCTGTCTCCTCGCAGGGGCAGCTCCTCGCTCTTGCGCGAGGCCTGCGCGTTCCTCGGGGTTGGTTTAATTGCTGAAGTCACTGCAAAAGGCTGCTGTCATCCATGCTGGCAGAGACCTAGGTGCCCCAGCTTCCCATCCAGCAGACCCGGGTCCTTTGCATGGACTGAGAGGCAATTTTACACTAAGGGAACTGCTTTGGTACCCACCTTCAGCAGCAGCTGACTATTGCTAAGCACAGCCTGTCCCAGAGGTGAGTTATAGCAAAAGGCAGCAAACGCAGACATTAGGAAGGATGGGAGCCAACCTTTGAAGGCTGTGAGGCCTCCCCAGAGTTGAAAGAAAAAGAGGTGGAAGAGGGGTCAGTACAACTGTTCTGATATTTTCAGAGGTTCTAACTTCAGACCCTCATCTCTTTCCCCTCACTTCCTTTCTCCTTTCCTGGATCGATCTCTGGACTTGCAGTATTTCTCAAGTGCCTACAGCAGTACCACAACCTAGAGCTGGGAGAGGACACAGACAGAGGTAGGAGGCAGGGAAAGGACCTCTGCCTTTGAGCCAACACTTAGCAGAGTTCTGCTTATAATTGTGCAAATCAGGAAATGCTCAATTCTTTTATGAATAGGATTCAGCTATGCTGGAAGAAACACAGGACAGATGTTTTAGATGCCAGATAAGGACATCTCCTGACCTAGGGGAAGTTGTGCAATATGGATGTTAGCAGGATGATTACATTACTGTGGCCAACAGCTCTTAGGAAAATACCCCCATGAGCTCCATGTTAGCTTAGAGTGATCGCTGGTGCAGTCCTCAGCACAACACAGGGAACCTCCTATGGCCACAGAGACTTCCGAGGGAATGGAGAGCCTGGGAATGGGCTGTGGGAGAGCACTACTCCAGGATCTATGGCGCCTGCTAACCCCTTGGTAAGTGGATGTCTCTGGATCTACTTCCAGGCATCTCATCACCAGACTGGGGTTCTCCACCAGCTCCCATGGTGCCACAGACACCACACACAGCCACAGACATGGCAGTGCAGATATCCCATGGATTAAGCTGTACCCTGAAAGGAAAGGTATGTTACCATCCCACCAAGCTATCCATCATGAACCCTCATAGAATATCCTAACTTGGAAGGGATCCACAAGGATCACTGAAGGCCAACGCCAACCCTATACCCCTTCCACTTGGCAGCCTACAAAAACAGGGGAAGCCACCGAGAAGCAGTGTTAGACCCCACCCAGAACAAGCCTTAAAACCAGTGACAGATTTTGCTCAAAACAGGGTTTGTGAAAGAAAGGCGGCAAGTGCTGCAGCAAGTAGAGCTGCAAGCAGCCTGTTGTACCAGCTACACTTCAGGAAAGAACTAACTCTCTCTCCCCATTAGGGAGACAAGAACGGGTTGTATGCAGTTTAATAACATTTAAACCTTTATTTCAGATCACAAGTAAAGCAGGCCTTGGCTTCACAAAAGCACATCTTGGTTTAACTAATTAATTTGATAATCCGCTATTTGCAATCCTCAGGAGACATTCAGCTTCTAAAGCAAGTAATTACCACTAAGTGGCAACCTCTTTGTGAGGCCCAGTCTGATTAGGGAAAAAAATTTCTTAAGCCAGAAATATAATCATGGTGTGATTTCCCAGAAGGACTGAAGGAGAGACTACATAACAACAGCTGGTCACGCTCACCATCTGAAGGAACAGAAGCAACTCAATTACAGGGTCTCCAGCTACAATTCAAGATGTTGTTCAGTGCCACGTGCAACCATGGCCTGCAGTTAACCATCAGGAGGTATTTTGTAGGGACAGAAATCAGGAAGGTCCCACTTAGGGAGGCTCAAATACCCATGTGTGTCACAAGGGAAAGACGGGAGAGGAATAAAATTTTTGTTTTAAATTCACACGTCAGGCTGTCTGGAGCACATATTGAGAGAGGTGATTCTCCCCCTCTGCCCTCATGAGACCCACCTTGGAGTACTGCATCCAGGCCTGGGGTCCTCAGCACAGGAGTGACATGGACCCGTTAGAGCAAGTCCAGAGGAAGCCACAAAGATGGGGCTGGAGCACCTCTTCTATGAGGACAGGCTGAGAGAGTTAGAACTGTTCAGCCTGCAGCAGAGAAGGCTTTGGAGAGATCTTAGAGCCCCTTCTAGTACCCTAAAGGAAGCTTACAAAAAAAAGAGCAAGTTTTTATGCAGGAAGAGAGTGATAGCCCAAGGGGGAGTGGTTTTAAGCTAAAAGAGGAGAGATTTCAGTTAGATGTTAGGAAGAAATTCTTTACTCAAAGGATGGTGAGGCACTATCTCAGGTTGCCCAGAAAAGCTGTGGATGCCCCATCCCTGGAAGTGTTCAGGGCCAGGTTGGACAGGGCTTTGAGCAACCTGGTCTAGTGGGTGGCATTCCTGCCCATGGCAGAGGGGTTGGAATTCTGAGGTCCCTTACAACCCAAACCATTTTGTGACTCTAAGTCCAAGCTCACAGTGTGCAGTCCCCCAGAGAAGCAATGCAAGGGGAATATCAGCCTTACAGCCTCTGCCCAGCTATGAAGGCACACCTTGATGACACACAGTGTCTTTCCAGACAAGCCAGCTGGACTCAATACATGCAGAGTACTTGCTGGATAGACTAGCTCCGGGCATCCCCAAGTGCCCAGGGTTTTGGCTCAGCTGGCATCAATCACTGCCAGAGTCCACAGGACAAAGTCCTGCTTCCGCACTCACCCAAGACACCCATCTCAGTCTGAGCAGCTTTGGGCTCCTTTAACTTTGGGCCAGGGAGGGGACACACAGAGGTGCCCCCAGGCCTTATGAAGCGGCCATGCTGCACACCACTCTTGGTTTAATGCCTCTACAGCAGTCTCCAGAGACTTCTCCTTGAAGTCATGAACGCAGCCAGCACAGGTAGGAGCAGGGCTTGGACAGAAACCCGGCCTCCTGCTCAATCAGACACCATCCCAGTGCACCCACACCCTGAGGTGCTTCCTCACTGCAGTGGACTCCCCTCTTGGGTGCTGGGTCTCAGCATTCTGGTGCTTTGAGTACTAGGCAGGTGCACTGGTTGGCAGGATGTGACTGTACTGGAGAAAATATCCCAACCCCCCGCCAAGAGCCTGTAGGACACAGAGCCAGGCAGGGACACACCTCTGTGAATGTGGAGTCAAGAGAGCTTAAATGGTTTAAGAGGAGTTACTTGTCTGTCTCCCCCAGAGTTTAGACACTGCCTGCCTTCCCTGAGAACAAAGTGCTCTTGGCTTAGAAATCCAGCTGTGGTTTCAGGATTGTTGCTTCAAAACTCACCACAATCTCTGAACATAAGAACAGGTCAGCTTTTTCTGAAGAGCAACCTAAAGGCGACCCATCTCTCTCTAGATCCCACGTATTTAATGACACAGAAGAGTCATCTGTTTACCTTCCCTCCTGGCAGTGCTCTTGCATGCCATTTAGCCCCACAGCACATGTTTACTGTACTCTCCGAGACAGCACGCTCACCTCTGAGCCAGACGTGCCAGCGGGCACCCACACCCTTCCTGCCCCGGCCCCTCTCCCACAGACAAGGGAGTCGTGGAACGCAGGGTCACACACCACTGCAAATTCCATCCTCAGTCACGGCTGCCAGGGCCTGCTCCTCTTTCCAGGTCTGCTTGGCAGAGTAAGCGTTGTGATGACAGACAGACACCCCCCTCCATGGCTCCACACCACCAGGAGCCCCCCACTCGTGTCCCTGCTCTGTGCCCAGCTCATGCCTGAGCAACCAGCACCCGTAAGACACCTGCCCAGCCCGCACCAAGAGAAGCGGGTACATCCCTTGGAGGGTGCCACTGAGCACCAACCATCACCAGATGAGGGCTGGGACACACTTCCGATCTGGAGACCCATCCCTTCTCTTCCCAAAACCAGCCTAAATCCAACTATGCCCTGCCAGGAGGCAGGGATGGCAGCTCTGACCAGGGGAACAGGGACCCCCGCTCCGACCACTGGCTGCGGTCTCTGCTCCACAGTTTGCAGAGCCAGGGCCAGCTCCTGGGTCCTACCTGGGTGACAGTCAGGGACTCTGATCCAGGAGCTTTGACCCCCCAGAACTGCTATTCCCCCTGGGTGCACACTCTGCCAAGCTCCCATCCAGCCCCTCCAACCCCCCCAAACCCCACACTTACAGCCAGCATTTGCAGAGCCTCTACCCAGCAGATCCCAGCAGCTCTTGCAAACCATTCTCCCATGGCAGAATGTCTCCAGAGAGAAGGAAAGCTCTCACCTGCCTGCAGTTTGCTCCTCTAGAGCAGGCAGGCAGAGAAGCGGCTAAGTTAGCTCAGTACTCCCTGGGGCAGAGTAATAGCCCCAAGATGCATCTCCAGCTCCAGTCAGTGCCTTATAGAGCTGCATGGGCGTTCCCTGGGACCAGCTGTCATGGTGCCTGTCACAGCTGGGCTGTGCTGCCCACTGAACTCAAGCAGTCCCACTGTGAGACCTCCAGGTGCTTCTCAAAGTACCCTTAATCCGACTGGTATTTCCATCAGGGGAATGACAACCTGCTCAGGGTCTGACAGCTTCCCCAGGTACAGAAGAGACCTGCTTTGTCCCCCTCTAGCCTTGCCCAGCTGGTAGCAAAGGGGAAAGATCTCAGTCCTCCAGCAGCTCTGCAAGGCTTCAGGCTGACGTTCAGTCACTCTGCAGTGGGCAAAGAGCAGTTTGGGGTCAGGGTCTTCTCCCCAGGGGAGTCTAGAGCAAAGTCTGCTGACTGCAGATCCAGAGCACCGAGAAGGCTCCTTATATGCCACTGGGAAGGGCTGGTTTGACAGGGATAGGAGCAGTCTGCCATGGAACATCCACAGCTGGCAATTAGAGGAGTGAACCTCAGGGAATGCCTACAGCAAGGATGCCAGGCGGGAACACAGAGCAGGTGGGACACAGGGCACAGTGAGGAGGTGGTGCAATGTGGATCACAGCTGCTGTACCAGGGACCCTTTGTCCCTGGAGGTACAGGAAGCACTGGGAAGCAGCACCTGACATGCTGTGAGCCTGGTTCCAGCTGGGGCAGGCACTTCCCCTCCCTGGCACCAGGGGCTGGAGAGCACTGGCAGGAAACGGTGTGATTCGATGCCATCAGCAGCAATAACAATGTGTCTCCTGAAGGAGATGAGCAGCTTCCCCTTCAGACCGGCAGGGTGGAGGGCTCCTGCCTCCTGTCACCAATCTGTCCTCTCTCCCTGTCACTTGTCATTCTTCCATAATCTTGCTCATTCTTCCATAATCTTGCCGCTCTCTTCCTCCTTGCAGAGGGGATCTCTGCTCCCAAATCAAGGCAGGGCAAAGCCAGCTACAGAGCAGCCATGGGAAGGTTCGAGGAGGCTTAGACCCTTCTGGGGTTCATACAGGACTGTGAGACTGGGGCCATGAGCCTTTGGAGGAGCTTGGTGGGAGGAGGGACAAGTGGGTCAAGAGCTTCCTCCCCACCACAGAAACACACAGGTCCAAGTGTGTGTTCTTTGCTGCTTTTTTTTCTGTATGCATACAATGTTAAGAAGTTGGAATGGACATTAAAGATCATTCTGTCTCAACCCCTCTTGCCATGGGCAGGGACATCTCCCACTAGACCAGACTGCTCAAAGCTTTATCCAACCTGGCGTTGAACACTTCCAGGGTTGGGACAACTACAACCTCCCTAGGCAACGTGTTCCAGTGTCTCACCACCCTCACAACAAAAAAAGGCTTTGGTTTTGGGTCATATTTTGCAGCCCCTGCCTGCGTTTGCTGCTGGGTGAGATGAAGGTGTCTGAGAAAGCTGTGAGCTGGTGAGTGAACCTGCACATCGCACCCGCCATCAGAAGAGCGGGAGGGAGCTGGGCAGCAGCTTGGGCTGGCACACTAAAGGAGGCCTGAAACTACCACATGTATATTGTCTTTTCCCTTAAGACTACCCCGTCATGGAACCCCCGGGGCCTTCGAGCCGCGCTCCGCCGCACCCGCCCCGCCGGGG